>AWOL01S0018317.1:5959-47498 GCA_000715115.1 Nicotiana otophora
ATAAGTCAAGATATGATAAAAATGGCCTAACCCACGATTTGGAAATCTTATATTCTGCCCAGGTCTTTAAGCATCGCGAACGCGGAAGAACAATCGCATTCGCGAAGAAGAAAAACAAAAACTGCCCAGTTGTGCTTCGCGAACGCGACAACACGTTCGCGAATGCATAGAGGAAAAGTCTGATGGCCCAATGACTACTCTTCGCGAACAGGTGAAGTAGTACGCGAACGCGAAGAGTGGAATGGCATAGCTACGCGAACACGTGGGATGAATGCGAATGCGATGAAGGAAAAGATTGGATTCCGCGATCGCGGAATGAGGAATGCGAACGCAAAGAACAAATATTCCCTCCTACAAAATTACTCTTTCTGAACGCGGAGGAGCAGACGCGAACGCGCGAAGGTGAAAACCATATGACATATATCAGCAGTTCAAAAATAGAAGGAAATGGCCCGTAGCCCATCCGAAACACACCCGAGGCCCCCGGGACCCCGTCTAAACACACAAACAAGTGCCATATCCTAACACGGACTCGCTCGAGGTCTCAAATCACATCAAACAATGCCAAAAATACAAATTGCACTACGAATCAAACTTATGAACTTCCAAAACTTCCAACTTCGAAAACTCGTGCCGAAACCAATCTAACCAACCCGGAATGATGTCAAATTTTGCAGGCAAGTCCCAAATAACATAACAGAGTTGTTCCAACTCTCGGAATCGCATTCCGACCCGGATATCAAAAAATCCACTTCCGGTCAAAATCTCCAAAACTTCGACTTTCGCCATTTCAAGCCTAAATGAGCTACGGGCCTCCAAAACACAATCCGGACACGCCCCTAAACCCAATTGTAAATTAAATAGAGAAACTGACAAATACAGCTATGTTTGATTACAATAGTCAAAAAGTATTCTTTTTAAACTTCAATTATTGTATAATGCAATATCACCTTGCTTTCTTATGAAGAAAGTTGCTTACCTTGTATAAACATTTACTGTTTCAATTATGTAAATTCCTCTTAGTTTCCCACTAATGAGTAATGACACAATGAGCTTTGTTCNTCCAAAATCACCCAACGGAGCTAACGGGACCGACGATACTCCATTCCGGAGTCGTCCCCACACAATTCTGACTACGGTCAAAATCCTAAGACTTAAGCTTCCGTTTTAGGGACTAAGTATCCCGAATCACTCCGAATCACCCGGTAATTGAATTCAACCACACACGCAAGTCAATACACATAATACGAAGTTGCTCAGGGCCTTATGCCGCCGGACGGGACTTAAATTCTCAAAACAACCGGCCAGGTCATTACATCCTTCCCCTCTTAAACAAACATTCGTCCTCGAATGTTCCAAGAATTACCTCGAAGTATTCAAATAACTGAAAGCACATATCCAACATACACCTGTGGGTGATCCCACATCACCCCAACCCACATAAGCCTGATGACCCCATCCCAATTATAATTCACCCTTTCTACCAACATCGATAAGTCTTAGAGTCAAAATTCTCACCTTTCGTTCATCTCCATAGGACCCGATTCTAAATCCATATCCGGTATCAGTCTCAACCAGCTGCAACAACTCATGCCTACACCCACAAGGTACGACCACTAAACATGACATGCCACACATAGGCCCATAATAACGTTTTCGATCACGATAGCTACCCATAATCAAACCCAGCACCAATAATTAGCCTCATATACGTTAGAACCCTGTTTCAAACCTCCACAACACTGACAACGATACAAGAAATATGAAGACCTCTTAACTATACACCTGAATCAATAAGTCACAACTAACACCATCGGGCGCACACCCCGCAAGCCAAAACTCAAGAATCACAAAACGAAAATGACAGAATATGTAAAGAGAAACACATAAGGGAAATATCAAATAAGTCCGACAGGCATAACTTTCTATCAATACCATCCTACAAATCAATTTAAAAGGAAAAATTAAAGTAAATGAACAAATCACAAGGATCTCATCCTTATATAACTTTCACCGCAGCACACAGCCCGGCTCAAACATATCAAATCACATGGAATCGCGAGGGTCTCACCCTCAACTCTAAATCACAAGCCGAATACACACCATACCAATTGAAATCTTCCACTAACTAAATTCTACCAATAAAGTCACAACACTTACTGAACTCTCACCCCGGTAGAGTATCAAATCACAAATCGTAACCAAATTACTCAGGAATCACATCAAACCTGCCATAATAGACAACATGAATTCACTTCTAGTCTCGTAACTTTCAAATATGAATTAACACAACGATAGACACGACTATCACTCATAGAATCTCCCAACAAGGGCAAATACATAAACATAATACTAGGTCATGAACTCACCCATAGGTGGGACAACAAATAGGGGAACTCGCCCCGATAAGCAGAACCAAATCAAAATACAAATGGTTCCCCTCTGTAACAAATCAAAAGAATACATATATGACATCATCTGGCGCAGTGGCCTCAAGCCTACTATATAAAACACATCAACGGGCCGGGCCTTCCCCTCTTGGGTGCCCTCTGCTCTCCTGAATACTCCATTTTGACATACCTGTCCAGAGTTTAGGACAATCTCTCACCCTGTGGCTGGTATCTCCACACTCGGTAACCTCTCTGCTGATGTAGCTGTGGGAACTGTGCGGTACGGGTACTCTGAGACCCATGAGCACCTGAAATATTGAGCGAAGCCTGAAGTGCAAACTGAACTGGCTGACCTACAAAACCTCTACCATGTCGTACCCTGCCTCCAAAATAAGGACCAGTAGATCTCTCTGGTCTACGAGGCCTCCTCGCCTCTCTATCCTCTCTCTCCTAACCTCGCTTGTATGCTCTCTCCTGATCCCACATGCCCTCTACTCGGCGAGCGATCCCTACTACCTGCTGAAATGAAACATCCGACTCTTACTCCCGAGCCATGATGAACCGAATATCATGCCTGAGCCCCTCAATGAATCTACGGACACACTCTCTAACTGTAGCGACCACAGCAGGTGCATGTCTGGCCAAATCACTGAATCTAACGGCATACTTTGACACTGACATAGTGCCCTGGAACAGCTGCTCAAACTCTGTGCGCCATGCATCTTGAAGGGACTGAGGTGCAAACTCTCCCAGGAACATCTCTGAAAACTGAACCCATGTAAGTGAAGCTGACTCGGCCGGACTACCCAACTCATATGCCCGCTACCACTGATAAGTCGTTCCCTTAAGCTGGAACGTAGTAAAAGAAACCCCACTCATCTCAACAATACCCATAGTGCGGAGAATGCGATGACACTCCTCTAGAAAACCCTATGCACCCTCTAAAGCCAAACCACTGAAAGTAGGAGGGTTATATTTCCTCAACCTTGCAAGTCTAAGATGCTCTTTCTCAGATGTTGCTACCTTGACCACGGGCTGAACTGGAACCACAGGTTGTGTCGCCATGACACCTGGAACCTGAACATCATGGACTCGCTGCTCTGGAGTGTAGGCGGCGGGAGTCTGAGCTCCTCCCCCGATCTGTAAAATAGCTGGTGCAACCGGAATCAACCCTCCCTGAGTCAATGTACCAAACATACTCATGAACTGTGCTAAGGTCTCCTGATGTCCGGGGGTAACAGCAGGCGCCTCCGGTACCTTTACCCCAACTGGAACTACTGGCAGCTCCTCAATTATTGCTCTGGTAGGTGCCCTAGCTGCGGCATGTGCTCCTCGTAGGCCTCTGCTTCTGCCTCTGCCTCTGCCTCTGCCCCTAGCGACATCTGCTCCGGGGGTAACGTCATCAGGAACTGCAGCTCGTGTCCTCACCATCTGTGAGAGAATGGAATGATAAACGTTCAAACTTCGAAATCAATGAACTCGCACGATAGGAATGAAGGAAGTGAAACTGTCCTAATAGTTCTGTAGCCTCTCGAAGATAAGTACAGATGTCTCCGTACCAATCTGCAAGACTCTACTAAATTCGCTTATGACTCGTAGCACCTATGAACCTAGAGCTCTGATACTAACTTTTCACGACCCAATTTTCCCTCTGTTGGGTATCGTGATGGCATCTAGTTTTAGGGACTCGGTAATCCTAACATTTACTCAATAACAACCATAATAATTAACATCTAACAACTTGAAATGGAATTCTTTATAAAAATTTACAATTCCTAAATTCGATAGTACAAGTCATAAGCTCCACATAGTGTTTGCTAGAAAACTTCCAAATACAAATGTCCAGAAATAAGAATAACAGTGTAAAATGAAAACTTGAAAGTGACTCCGAAGCCTGCGAACGCAGCAGTAGGTTTACCTTGAGTCTCCACAGCAACAACCCGCATAGCTGCTAACGAACAAATACCTGGATCTGCACAAAAATGTGCAGAAGTGTAGAATGAGCACACCACAGCAGTGCCCAGTAAGTATCAAGACTAACCTTGGTGGAGTAGTGACGAGAAACAGTCAAGACACCCACTGGTCTAATAAACTGAACAAGTAAAAGTATATGAACAACAGAAATATGGCATCTACATTAAGACTATGCAATATGGCTCACAATACAGTAATGGCAATAAGAAAGGAAACAACAAGTATAAGTGGAATACCATAAAAATGACACAGAAAAGTGAATGGAACACAACCTAAATCCGGACTCACAAATACAGCAGGGACAAGTAGTAACCCAACAACTGCAACCGCTATTACATCAGGTTTTAGTTAACAAACTCCACGAGGAACCGAACCTCGGACAAATCACAACTCACGGGTCTCAATACCTGAACCCTAACACTTGGCACCCTGTGCCCTGATAACACCTCATACCCGCACTGACGACTCACGTGCCAATAGAGCTATTCTCACATAGAAGGCAAGTAAACAAGGGTGAGCATCTATGCTCAACAATGTCAAGAACACCTCTTATCCGATAAGAGTGTCTAACTACGTGTATGCTTGTGCAAGTGTCCTAACATAGTCCATACCAACAAATAAGCATGAGAAAAAAGAACGGACAACACGTAGAATATTTTCTCACAACTTTCACGAGATAAAGCTTACACAGGTAAGTGTACCACTATACAATATCAACAACAAGAATGCCCCCAGGCCATCACGAATCATCTCAAATCAATCCCTGACACAGTCCACCTTGTCTCGCCACATGTGCAATAATAAAGTAAGTGCCCGCCTTGTCTCGTCACACGTGCATAACAATGTTTCCACCTTGTCTCGCCACATGCGCAATATATATATATATCCCGCCTTGTCACGCCGCATGTACAAATATCAATAGTAATAATAGCACGGCAGAAACCTCGTGCAATCCCATAACAACAACCGCACGGTAGAAACCTCGTGCATCACCACAATAAGTACAACGGTAACAATGATAATAATACAAGGATACGACAAATATGTCAACTCAGAAATTCCAAAACTCAAGGAAACGGAGGAACTAATTCCACAAAGAGTAACCACAATAGGAAATGCTGGTCATAATAAGAACAGCTCAGCAAGAAAGGAAATATTATGTAACAACGATCTACAATATACAGTTTGACAACGAGGGAGCTAACACAAGACGAATAATTCCAATTAAGGACAAGTCAACTAAAATAAAGGATATCTAACTTCTTTTAAGGTTGGGCAATTAAGAGAGAGATACAACAACTTCAATTAAGGATAAGCAGTATAAGGATAATCATTTGCCTCAATGAAGGATGAACAATTACAGAAGAGATAATTATAATTTCGGATAAGGACAAGCAATTAGCTAAAAGACAACACGGCAATAGAAGAGATAACGATTTCAGTTAAGGCACATATGAATCAAATGAACAACAAGAGTGAATCATGAAGCAATTAATTCCAATCAAAGCAGGTAGAAGTGAAACTGGAAATTAAGAAAAGTAATCATAACAAGAACAAAATACAATCCGGACATTCCCCTAAGTCCAAAATCACCCAACAGAGCTAATGGGACCAACGAAACTCCATTCAGGAGTCGTCCCCACATAGTTCTAACTACGGTCAAAATTCTAAGACTTAAGCTTCCGTTTTAGGGACTAAGTGTCCCAAATCACTCCGAATCACCCGGTAATTGAATTCAACCACGCACGCAAGTCAATACACATAATATGAAACTGCTCAGGGCCTTATGCCATCGGACGGGATTTAAATTCTCAAAATGACCGGCCAGGTCATTACAATAGATGCATCTATGTACTGCTGAGACGTTCGGACCGCTCCACAAGAAAAAGAAGGAAGTTATCGAATTACGAGACACGTGCTTATAATACAACACATGAGCACAAAGTGAATATAATCTTTACCGTTTCTCAAATGACTAGCCCACAACTCAAGGTGATAAGGCTCGGGCTGGTATACATATATTTATTTCTAATTCAATTTCAGTTATAAGTTCAATTAATTAAGCCAGCAGAATGGGTTCAAATAATTCAAATATTACATGATAAGGTCCTAAGTCTACCGGTACATAAATATGCTTTAGATACGTATGGACTCTCATCACCTCGTGCGTACGTAGCACCCAAAACTAGTATCACATAATAATTACATCACCTGGGGGTAGTTTCCCCCTCACAAGGTTAAACCAGAGACTTACCTCGCTCTGAAGTTCCATAACCGGCTCCAAAGCCTTTCTAGCACCTCAGACCAATGCTCGTCGATCTAAAATTGGTAAAACAATATGTAAACCAATCAAAATATACTCAAATACCCATAATCAATCAATTTAAACAAATTTCTAACTCCGCTCGAAAACTCGATAAAGTTAACCCTCCGGCCCGCGTGTCCGGATTCCAAATATTTCTGAAGATAAACATTACCCATCACGTTACAAATTCAAATATAAAATTTATTCTCAATTCCACGTCTAATTTTGTGGTTAAAATCCAAAAATACCAAATTGTAGGTTTTCCACCAAAATTTCACAATTTCTATAAATTTCCATGTTTAAATCCTTATACAAACCATGTATTTAAACTGTAATAGGTGGGAGTCACTTACCTTGTGTTTCTTGGTGAAAATATCCCCTTGAAGCTCTCCAAAATTGCCCCAACAAAGTAAAAATAGAAGAAAAATAGGTCAAGTCCCATTTTTATAAAACTTCACTGCCCAGCAACCTCTCGCATCTGCGGTCCATTAGTCGTTTCTGCGGCTCCGTAGATGTGATGCTCCTCCTCGCTTCTGCGGACAAAAGGTCCGCTTTTGTGGACTCGCTTCTGCGGCAACATTGTCGCTTCTGCGAAGCAGCCCTCTCTCACACTTTCTGCTTCTGTGATCGATCCACCGCAGGTGCGACTCCGCTTCTGCGGTCCACTTGCTCGCTTCTGCGACCCCAGCCCCAGGCCGCTTCTGCTTCTGCGCTCCCTCGCCCGCATCTGCGAGCCCGCGGGTGAGGCAAACTCCTCGCACCTGCGAATCCCATACAGTGCACTCCCTACCGCTTCTACGACTCCCTTGGCTGCTTCTGTGGCGCCACACCTACGGCCAAAACCTCGCAGGTGCGGTTACACCAGATGTGCTGCCACCAGTAATTTTATAAGGCCAAATTCAATCTGTTAACCATCCAGAATCCACCCGAGGCCCTCGGGACCTTAACCAAATATACCAACACATCTCAAAAAATAATATGAACTCAGTCAAAACCTTAAACCACGTCAAACAACATCTAAATCATGAGTCGCACCTCGAATCAAGCTTCATGAACTTTAGAACTTCAAACTTCTACATTCGACGCCGAAACCTATCAAATCAAGTCTGATTGACCCCAAATCTTGCACACAAGTCGTAAATGATATAACGAAGCTATTTTAAGGCTCAGAACCCCAAATGGACATCGATAACATTACAATCTACTTCAAACCAAACTTAAAAATTCTTAAACCTTCAAAATACTAACCTTTCATAATAAGCATCGAAACGCTCCAGGGAGATCCGATACTCAACCCGAACATACGCCCAAGTTAGAAATTATTATACGAATCTATTGGAACCTTCAAATCTCGATTCCAGGGTCGTTTACTCAAAAGTCACACCTTAGCTAATTATTCCTACTTAAAGCTTCCGAAATTAGAATTTTCTTTCCAAACCAAATCCCGAACTTCCCTAAATTCAATTCCGACCACATGTACAAGTCATAATACCTGAAAGGAAGCTACTCAAGGCCTCAAACCGTTGAACGACCCGCTAGAGCTCAAAACAACCGGTGGGGTCGTTATATAGGCGCACCTGGTGAGGAAACTTTATGTGAGTTGCAATACAGGCTACGCATCGCAACCACCGAGTCTCCATCATACTATGTATTTTATCATGTCTATTTACATTCTGGATAGATGTTGTATTATCATTATTGTACTCCTTAGAAAATGCCCATGCACTTGTGATACTGAATTTTGGGAGTTCCTACATGTTGATCATTATTGTAGTTCGTGTAAATATTATCATGTACCTTGTAAATTTTATTTCATACTATTTAATTAACGAAAATTATAATTTCAAAATACTAAAATGGGTAATTAAGCTGATCAATCATTGTTGGCTTGTCTGACGACGGTGCTAGGCGCCATCACGACCTTTAGTGGATTTTGGGTCGTGACATTATTGATGAGTTTAATAGGCTTTTTTTTATAAGGTTAATGAGTTTATTAGACTATATGTTATATTCTGTTATTTTTTTATTTTAAGGAACTGGTTATTAAAATTCGTTCATATCCATGATTAATTTTATAGTATATATGCAATTAAAAAATTTTATTTATGGTATGTGTTACAATATTTGACAAATGATATCCGTACATCGCACGAACGTAGAGACTAGTTATTATAAAAGGATGAGTACAATGTTAATGGACTAAAATAGCCCTAAAATATTAAACACAATTACTACCATAAAAAGGACACAATTGGAATAATACACGTTAGGATAAAGCCTAATTCTTTTTGGACATACTTAAACCAAAACCCTAAAAGAAAGCTAGGGCCACCATATAATCCAATTTCTTGATATTATTCAACGAAAACATAATGTCCTACTTTGTTTTGAAGTTCTAATGTCATGCCCACATTTAAACTCCATAAGAAATATTATTAAATCAAAAAATAAATAAACCTTGCTCCTTTTTCCACCGAAATTATATCCAAGAAATTATTATTTTTAAAAAGATTAGGACTGTCATCTATCAATTGAGAAGGAACTAAAATTTGTCCATCCTAGCACTCTCTTTATAGTACTTCCCAGTATTACCTTTAAATCTTATATTAGAAGCAGTTTCCCTAATATGAAGGAATCAATGTATTGCACATAGGAACTTTAATTCCTAGAATATTATTGGTGTAAATAAAATATTCTTATGGTTACCATATACCAACTACAAGTAACTGCCAAATCTTCTTATATGCCAAGTTCTTATAACTCAACACACTAATAGAAACAAGTGTGTTAGCACACTAAATTATAAAAAATAGCAACGTGTATATCTATCTATATCAATATCTATATTATTGTTATTAACATAAATATGTAGGTTATCTTGGTAAAAGAATATAAATAGAGTTTTAATGAAATATTACCTCCAATGAGATAGACTTCTTATTGGAAACTAAGGTTGGCCGTGAGTTGGGTCTGATCTTTTGGGGAGTGTTTTCTTTAGTTTATTTTAGGTTTACTTTTATTTATTATTTTTTCTTTTTGATAAAACAAAGAATAATCTAATATCTAAAATAACAATATATCAAAGAAAAATATAGCAAAGTAAAATATATTTTTCATATCAAGGTCAAAATTATAACCAGCTACTTTTATATTCTTCCAAAGTTAAATTATTTTTATATAAATAACATTATGTTGGATAAGATTGTAAATATTTAAAACTTTAAAGTAAACTAATAACAGAGTTTTTAAAAATTTATAATAGAATTTATGATATATTTTTACTTCATTGAAGGTACAATTTCATATTGAATAAAAGTGTAATATTTCAGATTTTACTCAACACTTAAAACTTTTAGTTCAACTAATAATTAGCTAAACATTGTTGTGCGACTACAATTATAATTGTTTAGAGTAAAATACTAAACTTTTCCCTAGACCAATGTGACAACTCCGAAACGTGCCAGTGTTGTGTCAGATTTAAAGGCTAATTTTCTTTTTATTTTTTATATCGCGAAAAAGAAATTATAGGTAAACTATCCACTGGATTTATCTTATTTTTTTGGGATTTTATACTGTCCGAAGATATTTAGATACCGATCAATGAATTTGTTTTTAAAAAGTATGAGCTTGATAGTTAGCACATCGCAAAGGAAAATGGGAAAACATGAATAAATGGGAAAATGATATTTATCAATTATCCAAAATCTTTTTAGTTATTGATTTTGAGGAAAGAAAGGAAAAACATGAACTTTCAAAATGGAAAATCCTTTTCTTAGATTAACCACGACCGTTCAGATAGGGTAAAATATTTTAGTATAAGTTTTTCGTTATAAAATCTTGAAAGATTATTTTGATTTAGTCATAAAACCTTAAACATCTTGGATTGGACCAACAAACATCAAAAAAATGTTTATATGCTACTAGAAAAAAATATACTACTAGAAAAGGAAAAATTAACAAATTGTTGTACCATCAAACAATATAAATCCCTTCATGCTCACTAAGTGTACTGAAACATGCCTCAACCGAAGATATGGACAAATTATTTCTATTTGGTTAACCTATTAGTAAGGCAACTTTTAATATTTTTGTACTTAAAAAGATAAACTCTTACTAATGAACCGTGTCTGAGAACTCTCTTCATTCAAAATATTTCTTAGCCAGAATACATCGGCGGACCATTAAACTTGTTCTCCCTTTTTGTAATGATTTAACCGGTCATTTTGACTTTTAAAACCTTGTTCCCCTAAATAAAACTCTCTCTATGTGCTTTTATTAATTTATGACTTGCGGGGATGGTTGGTTCGGGATTTGAAAGTGTTCGGGTTGAAATCGGAACACTTGGTTTCTTAAGTTGGCTTTAAAATGCTAAGTTTGACTTCGATAAATATTTTTAGAAAAATAACCCCGGAATAGAATTTTGATGATTCCAACAGTTCTGTATGGTGATTTTGTACTTAGGAGCGTGTTTTATTTGGAAGTCCGTAGTTTAATTAGGCTTGAAATGTCTAAAATAAGAATTTAAGTCTGGAAGTTTGACCAGAGAGTTGACTTTCTGATATCGGAGTTGGAACCCAGTTTCGAAAATTTTTATAGCTGTGTTATGTCATTTATGACTTGTGTGCAAAATTTGAGGTCAATCAGACTTGAGTTGATAGGTTTCGGCATCGAATATAGAAATTGAAAATTTTAATTTTCATTAAGCTTGAATTGGAGTATGATTTGTGGTTTTAGCGTTGTTTGATATAATTTGAGGTTTCGACTAAGTTCGTATGATGTTTTAGGACTTGTTGGTATTTTTGGTTGAGGTCCCGAGGGACTCGGGTGAGTTTCGGACGGCTAACGGATCATTTTTGGACTTTGGAAGATAGCTGATAGCTGCTAGTATTTTTCTTCTAGTTTCCTTATACGCGATCGCATAGGTTCATCCACGATCGCGTAAGCTAATTTGGGACAGAGGCGACTTTGTTTTACATGATCGCGTGAAATGGTTTGCGATCGCGTAGGCTTGTTTGGGACAGTGATGATTCTTGTTCTTCGCGATCACATGAAGAGGGTCGCGATCGCGTAGCTGTGGGAGTTTGTTATTCGCGAACGCGTGAAGAAGGTCGCATTCGCGTAGAGTAAGTGGAGCAGAAGTGGAGGTCACGCGTTTATACTTCACGATCGCGTGGACAAGTTCGCGATCGCGTAGGCCTGTAGGTTTGAGCTTCGCGATCGCGTAGGGTTAATTTGGGCAGTGGAAAAATTGTGCTTCGCGATTGCGTGAGAAAGTTCACGATTGCGTAGAGCAAATGACTGGGCAGAGAGTTTAAGTTCTGAAAATGGTCCATTTTTACCGATTTGGAGCTCGGATTGAGGCGATATTTGGGAGATTTTCAGAGAAAATAACGGGGTAAGTGTGCATAACTCAATATTGGTTAAATTACCCGAATCCATCACTTATTTTATCATTTAATTGGTGAATTAAGTTGGAAAAGTTTGAAAACCCTCTTGGATAAATTTGAAGATTTGAGGGTCGAATTGTTATTGGAATTTAGTAATTTTGGTATGGGTAGACTCGTGGTTGAATGGGCGTTCATATTTCGTAATTTTCGTTGGATTCCGAGATGTGAGCCCCGCAGACGATTTTTGAGTTAATTTCGAATTTTTATTGAAAGAATATAGTATTTTCTTATAAAATTGATTCCTATAATTTTTAGTGACTGTATCGAATTATTTTGGCTAGATTCGAGCTATTCAGAGTTGGATAATCGAGGAAAAGGCCCACTAGTAGATTAAATTGGAGCAAGTCGAGGTAAGTCTCCTGCCTAACCTTGTAAGGGAGAAATTACCCCATATGTGATTTAAATTAATAATTGTTGCTAATTGTGGGGGCTACGTACGCATGAAGTGCCGAGAGTCCGTGCGTAGCTACTATTTATGCTAAAGTTCGGGTAGTTTAGGACTCAAATCATGAATTACGTGTGTTAATTGTATCCTTTATTTAATTAAAGTATTTGAACTATACTGTGAATTGTTAGGAAAAATAGTAAAAGATTGAAATCTCATATACTTGAATTTTTGTATAAATTAATTAATTATTAAAAAATATTATACACCCTCTTGTATTAACCTCCTAATATATATATCTTCATTTCGGAGGTACATAAAAAAATGTCCTCCTTTTTTGTGGAGCGGGCCGAACGCCTCGGCAGTATAGATGCATCTATGGATAGCGACGCACGTCCCTCGGCAGTATACACGACACTCTAGATCGGGCCGTACGACCTTGGCAGAAATCATGCCTAATAATAATAATTACACGATACCTTGATATTGTAATTGCTGCTTGTGAAGTTAATTAATAAATCAGAAATTGTCGCATTTGAAGGAATTTAATTATTTCTGCTGGTTAAAGAATTTCTTTTTGTAAATTCTATAAATCATGTTGATTTAAATATTTCTATTGTAATATTATTGACCCATAGTGAGTGTCAAAGTCGACCTCTCGTCACTACTTCTTCGAGATTAGGCTTGATACTTACTGGGTACACGTTGTTTACGTACTCATGCAACGCTTGCTGCACTTTTTGTGCAGGACCTGAGACAGGTACTATCGGAGGACCCATCGACGCGCACCCATGTTATTCAGAGGCTTAGTGGTGAGCTGCCCCTTTCTGAGTCGTTCTGCAGCAACTAGTGCCTCTTCTTGTATTTGTATTATGTTTATTTTATTTCAAACAGTATTTAGAATTTTGTATAATCTACTAGATTCTCATACACTTGTGATACCAGGTCTTGGTACACACTAGTAGAAATGTTGGATTTAATTATTTTACTTGGGTTATAACTTATCTTATTTCTCACCTTGTCTTAATTTTTGCAAGTACTCCGAGTTTTATTACTCGAATAATTTTTAAATAAATGAATACATGTTTAAATCATTAATTGGCTTGCCTAAATGGATGTTAGGTGCCATCACGACTTATATGTGAATTTGGATCATAACAATATGGTATCAGAGCACTAGGTTCACGTAGGTCTCACAAGTTATGAGTAAACCTAATAGAGTCTTGCGGATCGGTACGGAGACGTCTGTACTTATCTTCGAGAGGATATAGGGTGTTAGGAAACTACCTTTCTTCATCTTCCATCGTGCAATTTATGTAAAACTAAATATCTTTCTCTTATTCTTTCACAGATGGTGAGAACTCGCTCTAATGAGGTTCCAGACCAGGGAAGAGCTACTCCCCATGTTGTTAGTGGCCGAGGCAGAGGCCGGGGGAGGGCTCCAACCCGTGGTAGGGGACGAGGACGTCCCAGGATTATTCCAGTTATGCCACCAGTAGGTACAGTTGAGGATCCCATTATTGAGGAACAGCGCGAGGTGCCCGTGGCAGAGCCAGCTCCGGTAGATTTCACGTCTGCACCGGGATTCCAGGAGGTCATGGGCTGTATGCTACAGTTCATGGACACTATGACTCAGGCCGGTTTATTTCCGGCAGACCCAACCATATCTTAGGCGGACGGGGGAGCACAGACCCCTATCGCACAAGTTCATGGAAAGGCAGCTGTTGTATATCAGACCCAGGGTGCACTACCCGTAGGTGGAGCCCAGCCAGTGGCAGCAGCTACACCTGAGCCCAGACCAGCTTCGACCGCCGAGCCACAGAAACTATTGGACAGATGGACTAGACTACATCCTCTTGTCTTTGGGGGTGAGCGACATGAGGATCCCCATGACTTCATTGATCGGTGTTGGGACAGACTGCACAATATGAGGATATTGGAGTCTCATGGGGTAGACTTTGCTACTTTTTAGCTAGAGGGCAGAGCCCGTAGATGGTGGAAGTCTTATCTTCTTGGCAGACCAGCAGATTCTCCCCCCATGACTTGGGACAGGTTCACTCGTATTTCCCTAGACAGGTATATTCCACCCTCCCAGAGGGAAGAGTTGCGGTTTCAGTTTGAGCAGCTCCAGCAGAGTCAGATGTCAGTGACCAATTATGAGGCGAGGTTCTCTGAGTTATCTCGTCGTGCACTTATGATACTCCCTATTGAGGCGGAGAGAGTGCATAGGTTTGTTGCGGGTTTACATACTGGCATTCAGGCCACTATGGCTCGAGAAGTTGAGATGGGGACTTCTTATGAGTTGGCCGTGGAGATAGCCCGGAGGATTGAGGGTGTGCATCAGCGTAGCCGGGATCATGTTATGAGAGATATGCGGTTTAGATAGTCTGTAGAATTCAGAGATGCTCCGTCTGGGAGTAGAGGTCAGTTCGTGAGAGGGAAGTCCAGTATGCCCTCATATCCAGCACCACCGCCTCCTCGGGGTGCTCAAGTGCAACCTTATTTCAATGTTATGCCTGAGAGTTCTTATCGCCCACCAACTATTCAGGGTTCTTCCAGTGGGTATTCAGGTCACCAGGGACAGGCTCTTAGTCAGCAGCCCATCGCACCAAAAAGTTGTTACGCGTGTCGGGATCCCAGTTACATGCAAAGATTCTGCCCCAGGCTTCGGGGTAGACCAGTGCAGCAGGGTCAGCAGCCTATGATTATCACACCAGTTGCTCCACCAGTCGTCCTACCACCAAGAGGTGGAGGACAGGTGGGTAGGGGTCGTCCTAGATATGGAGGTCAGCTAGACGGAGGCCAGCCAGTTAGCGCTCCAGTTCGGTTCTATGCTTTTCTGGCTAGACTAGATGCAGAGGCCTCAGATGCCGTGATTACAGGTATTATTTCTGTTTGCGGCAAAGATGCCTCCATATTATTTGATCCAGGATCTACGTATTCATATGTGTCATCTCTATTTGCTCATTTCCTGGGTATTTCTCGTGAGTCTTTGAGTACTCCTGTTTATGTGTCCACTCATGTAGGCGATTCTGTTGTTGTGGACTGGATTTACCGGTCCTGCATTATTACATTCTGTGGTTATGAAACTAGAGCAGATCTTTTATTTCTTGAGATGACCAACTTTGAAATCATCCTGAGCATGGACTGGTTATCTCCATATCATGCCATCCAAAATTGCCATGCCAAGACTGTTACCTTGGCTATTCCAGCACTGCCTAGGCTGGAGTGGAAGGGTTCGTCTGTTAGTACATCTAATCGGGTTATTTCTTTTATGAAGGCTCAACACATGGTTGAGAAGGGCTGTTTGTCTTATCTAACCTATGTTCGGGATAATACTGCAGAGACTCCGACTATTGATTCAGTGGATGTAGTTCGAGAGTTCTCCGATGTATTTCCTTCAGATCTTTCAGGCATGCCACCAGATCGTGATATTGTTTTCTGTATTGACTTGGCTTCAGATACCCATCCTATATCTATGATGACCCAAAATATCATCTTTAAATATAATAATTAATTGTGTGTTCTAAGACCTCGAAAAGCAATATTTGTCACTCCTCGACTTGCATGCGAAGTCCATAAAATTTTCTGGAATATTTGTATGTAAAAAATGGATTAAAATGTGAACTAGAGCCTTAAAACTCAACTGAGTTGACTTTGATCAACACTTTGAGAAAACGGACCCAAATCAGTATTTTGACAGTTCCGGTAGGTCCGTACCGTGATTTGGGACTTGGACGTATGCCCGAAATTTAATTTGGAGGTCCCTAGCTCAAGTTATGACCATTTAACAGAAACTAGTAATTTAAAGGCTAAAGATTTTCAAGTTTGACCACGGGTTGACTTTTTGATATCGGAGTTGGAATCCAATTTTGAAACTTTTTATAGCTCTGTTATGTCATTTATGACTTGTGTGCAAAATTTGAGGTCAATCGGACTTGATTCGATAGGTTTCGGCATCGAATGTAAAAGTTGAAAATTTCATAATAGACTAAGATTTCAAGTGAGTCTAGTTTCTAACACTTCAAACCATTCATCATTTGGATATTCCTACAAGAAGTTATGACCAAATTACCAAAGGCTGACAGAATGCGATTCTACGACCATTATGCAATCGCAAAATGGCTATGCGACCGCAAACTGGTCGCAAAATGGTCCAGAATAGCCCAGTTATGGGCACTGATTTGTGTGATCATTTTGCGACCCGCACACCAATTGTGCGGTCCATTGTGCGACCGCATACTTATTTTCGGAGGGGTAATTTTTCTATTTCCATAACCCGACCCCATTTTGATAAATAGGCTTTGGGGTTTATTTTGGGGCATATATCTGATGATTTTAGAGAGAAGTGAGAGTGTTCTAGAGAGAGGAAGTAGATAAAGTGTCTTGTTCATCAAATTCTTGTCCAAGCCTTGAAAACCAACAAGAAATTCCTCAAGTTCTTTATCAAAGAGGTAAGGTTCTAACCCCTAATCTTCAATTTCAAGTTTGGGTAATGATGGGTGATTAAGAGTATGATTCTTGGGGTAAGTATTCCTTATCCTATATTGATTATATTTCATGATTCCATACGCATTTATATCACGAATCCGTGAATTTAGGGAAGAAAAATTAGATTTTTATAAAATCTTTCAAAAACAAAAATTTAAGATTTGAAGGTCCATTTGATATCGGAATTGGATAATTTTTGTATGGTTGAACTCGTAGCGGAATAGGTGTTCGGATTTCGCGAGTTTTTTCAGAATTTGGGATGTGGATCTCACTGTCAAATATTTAAATGAATTTTGTATTTTTATCCGGAAAATTAGTAAATTCATATGGAATTAATTCTTATGATTCGTATTGAGTATATCGAATTGTTTGTAAATAGATTTGAAGCTTTTGGAGACAAATTTAAAAGGAAAAGTTATGGTCGAGTAATTGATTGAAAATTACAAAGCGAGGTAAGCGTCGTGGTTAACCCTGACTTGAGGGAATAGAAATCTTAAATTATTTGTTATGTGAAATGCATGTGAACGACGTATAGGCGAGGTGACGAGTGTCTATACGTCGTCAAATTAATTGTTTGCCTACTTACTTGAAAAATCATAAATTATTTTAAATTATGAATTAATTATTATAATAATTGTTTCTCTCCTATTCTTTGTCAAATATTAACCCTTGAATTCTTGCATTAATTGTTACATGCTATTTGAATTATGTGTCTTGATTGTTTTTTGACATTTAGCATATTAAATATTAAACTGCCTATTTTCTTTCGGATTTTCATAATAACTTGCTATTAGTCATTGTTTGTTTCATAATTAAATCATAATTATTGTATGCTTGTTGTCTTATAATTTTATATTAATTGTTGCATTTATTGGGGAAATTTCTTCTATAAGAATTGATAAATGAATATATTGGAGGAGCGGCTTGCACGCCTCAATAGCATTGAATTGATAAATGTCTCTCTCTCTATATATATATATATATATTGGAGGAGCTGGTTGCACGCCACAACAGAATTGATCGAAATGAATATATTGGAGGATCGGGTTGCACGCCGCAACAGACTTATTAAAAAGTCCATATTGGAGGATCGGGTTGCACGCCGCAATAAACTTATAAAAAGTCCATATTGGAGAATCGAGTTGCACGCCGCAACAGACTTATTAAAAGTCAATATTGGGAGATCGGATTGCACGCCGCAATAGACTTATTTAAAAGTCAATATTGGGGGATCGGATTGTACGCCGCAACAGACTTATTTAAAAGTCTATATATACTTGATTGAAATAAATATATGACAGACTTGATTAAAAGGAATATATTGGGAGAGCGGGTTACACACTGCAATAGAATTGAATGTGAATATATTGTGAGAGCGGGTTTCACGCTGCAACAGAATTGATGGAAATGATAATTGGTTATTACTGCTGAATTTGCTTCAATTATTATAAATGAGTTACCTTATTTATTTCTATTATTTGTTGTTGTTACTAATATTGCGTACAGGTTAATGTAAGTGAACCGCCTTAGCCTCATCACTACTTCGTCGAGGTTAGGCTCTGCACTTACCAGTACATGGTGTCGGTTGTACTGATACTACACTCTGCACTTCTTGTGCATATTTCGGAGTTGGTCCCAACGGCGTACCATAGACTTGCTCGGATTTCAGCTACTCAGAGGAGACTTGAGGTGTAACTGCACGACGTTCGCAGTTCTGAAGTCCCCGTGTACTTTACTTTAGCTGTGTGTTTGTTTCCAGACAACTTTATTTTATTCAGACCTTTATTTGTATTATTCTAGAAGCTCGTGCACTTGTGACACCAATTCTGGGATGGTATTTAGACACCGTTGTTTTTAAGGAATATTCACTACATTTCAGACTTCACTTCCGCATTTGTTCTTTGTTATAAATAAATTAAAAAAATATATTTTAAAAATGGATAATATTAATCTAACGTTGGCTTGCCTAGCAAGTGAAATATTAGGCGCCATCACGGTTCGAAGGTGGGAATTTCGGGTCGTGACAATATCTATCCCACTGTATCGCATGGCTCCGAAAGAATTGAAAGAACATCTTGAGGAGTTACTAGCCAAAGGGTTCGTCAGACCTAGTGTATCGCCTTGGGGTGCACCGGTATTATTTGTGAAAAANATCTTGAGGAGTTACTAGCCAAAGGGTTCGTCAGACCTAGTGTATCGCCTTGGGGTGCACCGGTGTTATTTGTGAAAAAATAATGATGGAACGATGCGAATGTGTATTGATTATCGCCAATTGAACAAAGTCACTATTAAGAACAAGTGCTCGTTGCTGCGTATTGATGATCTATTTGACCAGTTGCAGGGTGCTAGGGTGTTCTCTAAGATCGACTTGAGGTCGGGGTACCACCAGTTAAAGATTCGGGATTCGGATATTCTGAAGACTGCTTTTCAGACTAGATACGGTCATTATGAATTTCTGGTGATGTCTTTTGGTTTGACTAATGCCCCGACGGCGTTTATGGATTTGATGAACTGGGTATTCAGGCCATATATTGATTCATTTGTTATTGTCTTCATTGATGATATTTTGATTTACTCGCGCAGTAAGGAAGAACACGAGCAGCATATGAGAGTGGTGCTTCAGACACTGCGGGAACAGAAGCTATATGCTAAGTTTTCCAAATGTGAGTTTTGGCTAAATTCTGTAGTATTCTTGGGGTATATTGTATCGGGCGAGGGCATTAAAGTTGATACTAAAAAGATTGAGGCAGTTCAGAATTGGCATCGTTCTACTTCGGCGACTGAGATCAGGAGTTTCCTGGGTTTAGCAGGTTATTATCGTCAGTTCGTGGAAGGCTTTTCATCTATTGCAGCACCTTTGACCAAATTAACCCAGAAGGGTGATCCGTTCCGATGGTCTGATAATTGCGAGGTGAGCTTTCAGAAGCTCAAAACAACATTGACTACAGCACCAGTGTTAGTGTTGCCTTCCAGTTCGGGGATGTATACAGTGTATTGTGATTCTTCACGCGTTGGTTTGGGTTGTGTATTAATGCAGGAGGGGCGAGTTATTGAATATGCTTCACGTCAGCTGAAACCCCACGAGAAGAATTACCCGGTACATGATTTGGAGTTAGCTGGAATTGTTCACGCTCTTAAGATTTGGAGGCATAATCTTTATGGGGTGTCTTGTGAAGTTTACACTGATTATCACAGTTTACAGCATTTGTTCAAGCAGAGGGACCTAAATTTGAGAAAGCACAGATGGTTTGAATTACTAAAGATTATGATATTACTATCTTGTATCATCCGAGCAAAGCAAATGTAGTTACAGACGCCTTGAGTAGAAAGGCGGAGAGTATGGGTAGTTTGGCTTTCATTTCAGCGGAGGAAAGGCCATTAGCTTTGGATATTCAGTCTTTGGCTAACAGACTTGTGAGGTTGGATATTACGGAACCCAGCCAAGTTCTTGCATGTGTAGTGGCTTAATCTTCATTAATTGAGCAGATCAAGGCTCGCCAAAGTGATAATCAACACTTAATGGTTCTTCGAGAAACGATACTACGGGGTGGTGCAAAGGAAGTTACTATTGGCGCAGATGGTGTTCTGCGACTATGGGATCGTATATGTGTTCCTAATGTGGATGGACTAAGGAAAACAATCCTAGAGGAGGCACATAGCTCTCAGTATTCTATTCATCTAGGTGCTACGAAGATGTATTGTGACCTGAGGCAGCATTATTGGTGGCGGTGAATGAAAAAGGACATAGTTGAGTATGTAGCTAGGTGTCTAAATTGCCAGAAAGTTAAATATGAGCACCAGAGGCCAGGTGGCCTACTTCAGCAGATGACTATACCGGAGTAGAAATGGGAACTCATTAGTATGGACTTTGTAGTTGGGTTGCCGCGGACCTTGCGGAAGTTTGATGCAGTTTGGGTAATTGATGATAGGCTGACCAAGTCGGCACACTTCATTCTGGTTGTGACTACATATACTTCAGAGAGGTTGGCCCAGATTTATATTTAGGAGATAGTTCGGTTGCATGGTGTGTCAATTTCCATCATATCAGATAGAGGCCCTCAGTTTACTTCACATTTCTGGAGAGCGGTACAGAGTAAATTGGGGACTTGCGTAGATCTCAACATAGCTTTTCATCCACAGACCGACGGGCAGTCAGAGCGGCCAATTCAGATTCTGGAGGATATGCTCAGGGCGTGTGTGATTGACTTTGGAGGTCAGTGGGATAATTTCTTGCCTTTGGCCGAGTTTTCTTATAATAACAGTTACCAATCCAGCATCGAGATGGCTCTATTTGAGGCTTTAGATGGTCGGTGATGTCGCTCGCCCATCGGATGGTTTGAGCCCGGTGAGGCTAAGTTATATGGTACTGAAATATGCCTTGGAAAAGGTAAAGTTGATTCAGGAGCGACTTCGTACAACACAGTCCAGACAGAAGAGTTACGCAGATCAGAAAGCGCGTGATTTATCGTTTATGGTGGGTGAAAAAGTTCTCTTGAAAGTTTTGCCGGTGAAAGGAATCATGAGATTTGGGAAAAGGGCAAGTTGAGCCCAAGGTTTATAGGTCCATTTGAGGTGGTAAGACGAGTTGGGGAGGTTGGTTACGAGCTTGCTTAAAATGTGAGGACCTCAGCCTCAGTTCTGAATCACAAGTAATATTCACATCTTGCCAATTGAAACTTTCCATTTTCTCCTTTTAAATAACTTTCGTTAAACAAAATCATAACACATAATGAACCCCACATTAGTAGGGCATATAATTCACAATTTGTAATTAATTATCCGTAAATTACATCAAAACTTACTGAAATGAGTAACAGAAAGTCACCTTTAGCCTCACAGCTCTTATTAGAGACCAACATGGAATGATAGGCGTAGTTATCTCCATAAAACCTCCCAACAGGAGTAAACACATAAGTAGATTATAGAATTACGAAGCTCACTCATAAGTGGAGCATAATAGGAGGACTCGTCTTGATACTCAGAACCGAATCAAGTTAAGGAAATTATTCCTTTATTTTAAATTGAGGTCGTACCTATAACCACAACATCTGATGTAACGACCTCCGCCATTCCATAAAACAAATATAACAACGGTTGGGTCTCCACCTCTATGACGCCTTCTATCTGTAGTAACTGCAATAGGTCACGTAGCCCGAGTGCTTTGATGAAATATGCCTCTCCCAAGTTTGGGACAATTTTGTGTTTTCATGATGTGCCTAGTATCACCGTATTCATAACAACCCCTTTGCGGGTTTGGCTGCTCATATTGAGCCTGTGCCAGATAACTGGAATAACTATTGTAGGAAACTCATGTTGGTGGTGCATTAAAAGAACTTACTGGAGCACCCCGAGTAATTTGATGTGTGGGCTGGGCTGGTCGACTGCCCAAGGCCCCACCATAATGATTTATACTTTTAGTATAGAATCCACCGAATCCCCCAGAACCTCGAGACGTCTTAGTCTCCTTAGTTTCCTTTTTCCTCATCCCGAACACGTTCTAATATCTTGGGAATTTCTATCACTAGTGGAAATAAAGTATCAACCTGTAGATCCCAAGTCGTACAAAATTTTACGATTATGATTGAGTCCTTTAATGAGTCTATGGACTCGCTTTCTGGTTGTAGGAAGCAAAGTAGGATTATGACGGGCTACCTAATTGAACCTGATGGCATATTATGACACCGTCAGGGTGGCCTGACGCAACCTTTCAAAACCTATGTGCCATGCATTACGGAGAGTCCGGGAACAAACTCTTTGAAAAGCATTTCTGAGAACTGAGCCAAGTGGGCGGTGTTGCATTGGTTGGTCTGCCCTCTTCATAGGCTTGCCACAGATACTTGTGGAGAATTATCTCTCCCAAGGCCAATTTATTCTTTTGTTATCCTGACTCAACACTATTAAGCTGACCCATTTCTTAACACCCCTATTTATATATAACGATCACAAAAGTAGAGCTCCATACAGACAAATCTTGGTCCAAAATTTCCTCAACCACTGTACTTCCTCCGAAGCACCCCAAAATCCGCAACCATAACGTCCACGCTGAGTAGACTTTCTGAAAATTAAAGTTATTTCTCTAACTCCTTTGGTACTGAAGTATAGGATTATTAAGTAGGCGGACATACCGCAAGTCCCAACCTTATCCTCTACAAAATCTCAGGTCTTAAACATGTATAAATTTTGGAGAACCTTTCAGTACCACATATATACATTTCAGGCCAAAACTGATATAACACATAACCCTGCAATCCATCCATTGATAGTGGACTCCCCCACTCGTCGTGATGTCATAGTTCACCACGTCTGATGATCCACAAATTAACCTTCACATCTCGTATAAATCAACCAACTCTATCAGGAGTCCATCCGATTTTCCATGTATCTATGCTCTGGAAGTATCATATCGACCTGTCACATGTATTAGACTTCAGTACAGTTCAGCTAGATAAAAACTTGGGTTATGAAGAGGAGCCAATTGCCATTATTGATAGACATGTTCGCCAGTTGAAGTCTAAGAAAATTTCTACAGTAAAAGTCTAGTGGAGGGTCCAACCAGTCGAGGAAGCGACTTGGGAGGCCAAGGAAGACATAAGAAATATATATCCACACTTATTCAGCACTCCAGGTACAATTTTAAACCCGTTCGAGGACGAACGTTTGTTTAAGAGGTGGGGAATATAATGACCCAACCGGTCATTTTGACTTTTAGAACCATGTTACCCTAAATAAAACTCCATTTATGTGCTTTTATTAATTTATGACTTGCGACGATGGTTGGTTCGGGATTTGGAAGTGTTCGGGTTGAAATCGGAACACTTGGTTCCTTAAGTTGGCCTTAAAATGTTAAGTTTGACTTCGGTCAACATATTTAGAAAAATGACCCCGGAATAGAATTTTGATCATTCCAACAGCTCTGTATGGTGATTTTGGACTTAAGAGCGTGTTCGAAATTTTATTTGGAAGTCCGTAGTTTAATTAGGCTTGAAATGGCTAAAATAGGAATTTAAGTCTGGAAGTTTGACCGGGGAGTTGACTTTTTGATATCGAAGTCGAAACCCAGTTTAGAAAATTTTTATAGCTCTGTTATGTCATTTATGTCTTGTGTGAAAATTTTGAGGTCAATCAGACTTGATTTGATAGGTATCGGAATCGAATGTAGAAGTTGGAAATTTTAATTTTCATTAAGCTTAAATTGGAGTATGATTCATGGTTTTAGCGTTGTTTGATGAGATTTGAGGTTTTGATGTTTTAGGACTTGTTGGTGTTTTAGGTTGAGGTCCCGAGGGACTCGGGTGAGTTTCGGACGGCTAACGGATCATATTTGGACTTTGGAAGAAAGCTGATAGCTGCTGGTATTTTTCTTCTGGTTTCTTTATACGCGATCGCATAGGTTCATCCGCTATCGCGTAAGCTAATTTGGGGCAGAGGCGACTTTGTTCTATGCGATCGCGTGAAATAGTTTGCGATCGTGTAGGCTTGTTTGGGGCAGTGATGATTTTTGTTCTTCGCGATCACGTGAAGAGGGCCGCGATCGCGTAGCTGTGGGAGTTTGTTATTCGCGAACGCATGAAGAAGGTCGCGTTCACGTAGAGTAAGTGGAGCAGAAGTGGAGGTCACGCGTTTTTACTTCGCGATCGCGTGGATAAGTTCGCGATCGCGTAGGCCTTTAAGTTTAAGCTTCGGATCGCGTGGACAAGTCCGCAATCACGTAGGGTTAATTTGGGCAGTGAAAACATTGTGCTTCGCAATCGCGTGAGAAGGTTAGCGATCGCGTAGAGCAAATGACTGAGTAGAGAGTTTAAGTTCTGAAAATGGGACTTCGTCCCATTTTTTATTTTTACCGATTTGGAGCTCAGATGTAGGCGATGTTTGGGATATGTTCAGAGAAAACAATGGGGTAAGTGTTCATAACTCAATATTGGTTAAATTACCCGAATCCATCATTGTTTTTATAATTTAATTGGTTAATTAAATTGGAAAAGTTTGAAAACTCTCTTGGATAAATTTGAGGGCCGAATTGTTATCGGAATTTAGTAATTTTGGTATGGGTAGACTCGTGGTTAAATGGGCGTTCATATTTCGTAATTTTTACCGGATTCCAAGACGTGGGCCCCGCAGATGATTTTTGAGTTAATTTCGGATTTTTATTGAAAAAATATAGTATTTTCTTATGAAATTGATTCCTATAATTTTTGGTGACCGTACCGAATTATTTTGGCTAGATTCGAGCCATTCAGAGTTGGATAATCGGGGAAAAGGCCTACTGGTGGATTTATTGGAGCAAGTCGAGGTAAGTCTCTTGCTTAACCTTGTAAGGGAGAAATTACTCCATAGATGATTTAAATTAATAATTGTTGCTAATTGTGGGGGCTACGTACGCACGAAGTGACGAGAGTCCGTGCGTAGCTACTATTTATGCTAAAGTCCGAATAGTTTAGGACTCAAATCATGAATTACGTGTGTTAATTATATCATTTATTTAATTAAAGTATTTGAACTATACTATGAATTGTTAGGGAAAATAGTAAAAGATTGAAATCTCATATACTTGAACTTTTGTATAAATTAATTAATTGTTAAAAGAAATTGTATACCCTCTTGTATTAATCTCCTAATATATATATATATATATACTGTCTCTTATACACATCTAGATGTGTATAAGAGACAGTATATATATATATCCTCATTCTATAGGTACATAAGAAAATGTTCTCCTTTCTTGTGGAGCGGGCCAAACGCCTCGGAAGTATAGATGCATCTATGGATCGCGACGCACATCCCTCGATAGTGTACACGACACTCTGGATCGGGTCATACGACCTCGGCAGAAATCGTGCCTAATTATAATAATTACACGATACCTTGATATTTTAATTACTACTTGTGAAGTTAATTAATAAATCGGAAATTGTCGCATTTGAAGGAATTTAATTATTTCTGCTGGTTAAAGAAATGTTTCTTGTAAATTCTATAAATCATGTTGATTTAAATATTTCTATTGTAATATTATTGACCCATAGTGAGTGTCAAAGTCGACCTCTCGTCACTACTTCTTCGAGATAATGCTTGATACTTATTGGGTACATGTTGTTTACGTACTCATGCTACGCTTGCTGCACTTTTTGTGCAGGACCTGAGACAGGTACTATCGGAGGACCCATCAGCGCGCACCCAAGTTATCCAAAGGCTTAGTGGTGAGCTGCCCCTTCTGAGCCATTCTGCAGCAACTAGTGCTTCTTCTTGTATTTGTATTATGTCTATTTTATTTCAGATAGTATTTAAAATTTTGTATAATTTACTAGATGCTTATGCACTTGTGACACCAGGTCTTGGCACACACTAGTAGAATTTTTAGATTAAATTATTTTACTTGGGTTTTAACTTATCTTATTTCTCACCTTGTCTTAATTTTTGCAAGTACTCCGAGTTTTATTACTCGGATAATTTTTAAAGAAATGAATACATGTTTAAATTATTAGTTGGCTTGCCTAGCTGGATGTTGGGCGCCATCACGACCTATAGGTGAATTTGGATTGTGACACTTTTCATTATGACACTTAATCTTGAGTCGGTTCCATTTGAACCCTATAACATGGTTATTACTGTGTCGCTTAGACACAAAAAATACACGGGCCACCTTGCGTGGGAATCACAGATGTTTAGCGCGTGAGGGCTATAAAAAAAATCTGACATGAACTATTCAAACGGTAATAAACCAAACCCCACGTTATTTTCCTTATTTTTACCCCTTTCTCCATTGTTATCTTCTCTCAAGCCCTAATTTCTCTCCATTTCAACTGAGCTAAATTCTTCATCAAGAAGTGAAAATCGGAGCTTTTGTTTTACAATTTGAAAGAACTCCATCCTCTTTAGTCGAATTTTTGACGTAACCTTTCCCGCTACTTCTCATAATTTTTGTTCGAATAATGTCCCAAACACCAAAAGTGTTGACTGATGTCGATGTGGTCGTCCGTGTGAACTGGAAATTTCATGAGCTAACCCAGGAAGAAGGTACTTTTTATGCAAAATTGGCAAAGTAAGTGTATTCCACAAAACATTCTTTATACGATTTTATTTGCCATTGATTTATATTAGTTGATTTTTTTTGTTTTTTGAAGGACAATGAAGGATGTAAATATTTTAGATGGTTTAAAGACGAGTTTCCTGAGCAAGCAAATAAAGTTATATGGGGTATGTTGAAGAGAGTGAAGGCATTTGATCAAGAAAGAGATCGAGCAAAAAAATGGAGGAACATAGTAATGTTTGTTGTTCTATTGGTGGCCTTAATCATATGGCTTTGTTGTGGTTCTTGCTCTTGTTGATGGACTGAGCCAAGTTTCTAGGAAAATCATTTGTAATTTAGGCTAGTTAATGTAGTTAGTGTTGGGAACTATTGCTCTACTTTTGTTCATTGCTGACTTGCTGATGTACTTGGGATGGTAGGGATCCTTATTTGTGTAATTGATATTGCGTTATCAATGCAATGTATCTTTGTTTTTGTTAAAAACATTTGCAATTCTTTAGTGTTTACTACAATTATTTAGTGTTCACTGCAATTCTTTAGAATATAGGTGAGTTAATGTCACGACCCAAAATCTCACCAGTCGTGATGGCGCCTATCTCAATACAAGGCAAGCCTACAATCTTAATAAACCACCATATCTTTTAAATTTGAAAATAAAATAATTAAATTCAGCAGAAAAAATCTCACAAATACAAATATAACACTCCTAAAACCTGGTGTCACTGAGTACATGAGCATCTAATATGAATACAATATCTGACGGATGAAAACCATTGTCTGAAAGTATAGAACAGTACAATAACTGAAGAAAAGAGAAACAAGATCAGCGGACGCCAGGCAGCTACCCTGATAGTCTCCAACTGGTAACACACTAAGGTCTAACAGCCGCCGTGTCCGGAAGCACCTTGATCTGCACATAAGGTGCAGAGTGTAGTATGAGTACAACTAGCTCAATAAGTAATAATACTAACCTCTGGGTTGAAAGCAGTGACGAGCTCCACAGGTACAATCCAGTATAAATATTGGTACAAAATGTCGGCATGCTTTCAAGTTCAACAGTTAAACTCAGTACAAGTGAAATAGATAAATACTGCATGGTATGAGGAATATGACATCTCAGTATAAAGACCTCATTTAAATACTGGTCACAAATTATTCGGTTACTCGGTACAGTTTTTGGCCAATCCAGCCCAGGGGTGTTCCAACCCGTATATATATACACATCGACTGACAGTCAGTCACTCAGTACCATATAAGGCCAATTCATCCATGGGGTAATTTATCCCCAAATACAAATGATACGGATAAAATCCATATCCAGGTAAATTCATTACAATATAAATAAGTAAGGCAAGTTCATGCCCTGGGAAAATTCATCCTGAATATATATATAATCATCGTAAGTAAGGCAAGTCCATGCCCTGGGAAGTCCATCCCGAATATATATAATCATCTACGCTCACTAGGGGTGTGTACAGACTCCGGAGGTGTTCCTTCGGCCCA
Organism: Nicotiana otophora; assembly: GCA_000715115.1. NCBI lineage: Eukaryota > Viridiplantae > Streptophyta > Magnoliopsida > Solanales > Solanaceae > Nicotiana > Nicotiana otophora. The sequence continues at coordinate 34,482 of AWOL01S0018317.1, forward strand.
AGCGTGATATAAAGACGATATGGCATGCTGCAGGCGGGCAACCCCGATCCATATAATAATAAAGCCAATAAGGCCTGCTGCGGCGTGCAGCCCCTATCCAGAACAATAAAGCCTATAAGGCCTGCTGCGGCATGCAGCCCGATCCCATAATAATAATAATATATATATATATATATATTTGATATGGCCTATTGCACGCGGGAAGCCCCGATCCCATAAATATCCTCACAATGGGTGAACATGCCTGAGTATGAAATGTACATTTTAAAATAATTAATTCAACAGCAACACGACCTTATGAGTCCCAAAATATCGGCACGTAGCAAAATCATGATATTTAATACGAGTCTCAGCTCAATTTCCCAACACGTGAAGGATATACGAATAATAACATGATTCTTTAATTTTACAACTTTACATGATTTATTCAAGTCATAATTTCTATGGTGTACGTCCACACGCTCGTCACCTATCGTGTGCGTCACCTCCAAACAATTTATATAACACCATATTCGTGAATTCATACCCTCATAACCAAGTTTAGAAGTGTTACTTACCTCAACAAGACGAACCCAATGTCGAACAAGCTAATCAATACTTAGGAAATTTCATTCTGTGCGTATCCACCTCTGAATGCCTTCTTGTCTCCTCAATTCAATGCCAACGATCCGAAACTGAAATTCACCCCTTAATGATACTAAAACGATCTACTATACTAAGCAACTTCAATCTACAATATCAACATCCACTGGGACCAACATTAGTAACTCATTCCATAGTTTAGGCCATTTATACAATTTGCCAAACACCTAGTAGGGATACATTTATGCATTCTTAACCATATAATTAGTTCTTCCGACTACCATCATTTACCAACAATTCATCCCACCATTATTTTTTAACAACTTATGATCCTAACATCATATGTGTGACCAACCATTCTCACCCGACCAACAAAGTTCCATCCAATAATCACCTTTCAATCTTTACAATGGTTATATACTTAAATTGGAAACTTATGGCTTCCAATAACCATACCATGAGTTCCTATACTTAATTCATACTCATATTCCCTTAATATATCCATACAGGTAAGTCTAAGGGTGTAGTATTACCTTTTGGAAGAAATCTTGCAAAACCCTCCTTTGAGTTCTTGAAGAAATTTCTTGAAGATGTATGTATTTTATGAGTAGATTTCATCAATACTAGTGTAGAAATGATGGAATTTCACACCAAAATAATGGGGATTGCTTACCTTGAAGAAGAGGGGAGTTGGTGGTCTTGAGAGAGTGGAGAAGAGCTCTAACATTCGTCCAAAACAAATGGGGAAAATGAAACCCGAAATTATATTGTTTTTATAGGCCCAGATTTCTGGGTTTCGGATGCTGCTCTGGATGTTTCGCATCCCCACTTCACTCCTATTTGAAGTTCAGATGCGGACCTGGATGCTATGGTAGCACTTCACTGCCATCCTTTCTTTCGGACGCGGCCTCGGATGCTTCGCATCCGCAGACTCCTCAGCCAGCCTTTGATAATTTGGTCATAACTTCTTGTATGAATGTCCAAATGACGAACGGTTTGAAGCATTAAAAACTAGACTCTAAGATATTTAATTTTCTAGGTCATCCATCACATAACTCCTTATATATATATATATATATATATATATATATATAGAGAGAGAGAGAGAGAGAGAGATATTCTCATCCACAGTTTGGTCTTGTGCGTACTCATTTGGAACTTTAGTCTATCATGAAATTTCCAACTTGACTTGGACTTAGGACTCTCCTTAGACCCCACATCACTTATAATATACCTCGTACACTTATTATCATATCCAATTGATATCCATTATATTAATAGTCTTTGTCTGCATACAAGATAATATAATGAGCGCACATCAACTTTCTTACTAGCGCTCAAGTACTTCGAAATGTTTTTCGGGGTGTTACATTCTCCCCCACTTAAGAACATTCGTCCTCGAATGTTTCACAAGTGACTTTTAAGAATAGAGTTATCCTTCTACCTCCAACAATTATACATAGGCACTTATGACTACATCGATCTCATACTTCCTTTCCAAAATTTCAACTTACTTATGACTCTTAAAATGTGGCTATCTTTACAAATTCATAAAACTTTCGGCAGAGTTTCCCCAATAACTGGGCCTATCCACCTGTCACGTAATCACCAACATCAACCTATCAACACATCCATAACTTGACAAAGCATCACCATGTATATCAACATCACAAATCTTATCATTAGAGGTATTATATTATCAAGAGTGATATCTGGACATGAGCTGCACATATTTAAATCATAACACATAGAAAGTACCTTTCAAATCAAAATCATTTGACTATACACTCAAGTGAGAACAGTTTATTTCCTTAACACTTTTGGCCCTCAAGGTGGCCTCCTCGACTTACCTACTCGGCCATAACACATTAACGGACGCAATCTCAACTCCCACACTTTTCTAACGAGGATAGCAAATAGTTGCTCCTCATAATCCAATTATCCATTAACTTCACCTCCTTAGACATAGACACATGAAACACCGGGTACATAGAGAACAATAATAAGGAGGCATCATACTCATAGTTTGGCATATTCCCTTCATGATTTCATAAAGCATAATGTGACTACACATACTTTACCCTTATTAGAAATTCACAAAACCTCTTATCAGATCAACAAGTCATGGAGTCATCTTGCCCCAACCAGAACCATAATCACTTTCTAAGCCGACTTTCAATGTTATCCTCCCAAATATACCATAATTAAACCTGATAGTACCCATCCTAGGTCCAATGACCTTATACTATTAAACACAACTATTCTATAGACATGCCACACCAATAGCGCAACCTTGTACCCAAAAATGGAAGATGTCTCAAAGTAGAGAACCGTATTGCAAGTTCAACAAGCACCACCACAACTGCAAATGCTATAAGCTCATTATCTATAGTAGAACCAAGACACACGAATTTAATAAGTGTAACCAGCTCTTCTAGAGCTCACATTAACATCACTCGCACGGACAACTCAGGTTTCATAGTATTAGTATCTGGACCCGTACGGACAGCTCACGTGCCAATAATATAACTATCTGGACCTGCACGGACAACGCACATGCCAATAATATTAGTGCATGGATCCGCACGGACAACTCACATGCCAATAACATAATCCGCCTGGCATGGACACAGGCCTTTAATTCAAGTATATCATACTGGAGCAATCAAATAAGTACACATGAACATCGTAACTGATCACAATTCCAGCACTCACATGGCTATCACATACGCCATGCACGATCATCCCACTAGGAATATTCCCATAATTCCTCCGTGCCACATATCAATAACTCGTATATGAGTAGTCTATTAACTAAGTGAGTATCGCAATACCGAGGACATCCGAAAGTCAAAAAACAATACGCCTTTTGAAATGCGCCCCCTCCTCATAGATTACCGAGCAGTTATAACATTCATTTAAATATCTGAAGCTGACCATGTAGTCCAAAACTTCGGGACCTTCCCTTCAAGACTGAAATGTCACCTCGTATATGTAGATTTTAATCCCGCACAACACACCGCATCTATCATGCCATCATGTGACAAGCACAAGAATCTCATTATCATCTTTGAGTCACCAACAATTTACATACCCTTTAGTTAGAAACTTTTCTCTTGCTTCTTTCTAGGAGAAAGCCACAATACACAACATGTTTCCCACACCGGTAGGAAATATCCGGCTCAAACTATGGTAGAAACCATTAACAACACTTTGAAATCCATTTGCACATAACTAAGCTATCAGAACTGAATTCCTCTAACTCGACCAAGCCACACAGGTTGCCAAATCCGAAAGTATTGCCACAAAACACCATAAAGCCCCACCTCATCATAAGAACCAAAAGAACTGAGCATACCATTACCATATTGATCCAATATGTTACCCATTTATCCTATTTTGTCCGAGTTTCTTCTGAATTAGCCTCAGGTTAACAATTCTCCTTGTCATAACAGAACGATCCTTACCCAAAGCTCCCTACAAGACATCCTAACATAATACCACATCGCCCTAAGGCCCATAAGCCATTGTATTCTTCTTAAGCACCTCCATAAATACCACAACCGTAACGCTCACTCTGAAAATACCTTATGTGAATTTAAAATTTTTCTTCTTACCTTTCTTATACTGAAATATAGAATCCATAGTCACACAGAATTACCGCAAGTCCCGACACCATCCAATATAAATAATCGATTCTAGCGATATACGAATCCGAACAATTTTCAATTGTCACTTATATGTTTTTGAATCCATTAGCACCTTCTCGAGAGTCACCCATTTTTTTCAAATCTAAATTGCACCGCCTACATGGGCTGAAAGACACGTGCCCTATTAGCACAGTACCACTCAAAGAAGTAACATTGCCTTAATGCCACCGATTAAATTCATACTCTGTGCGCGCTACATCCTTCAGAAATAACAGCTCACTCATCCCATGATTTTCCTATATTCCTAAAGTGCCATAACGCGTATCCAGAAACCTTACTTGAGTTATTCTCGAACTCCACCTCTACAAGTCATCACTGATTCCCAAGTATACCTCAGACCAAACAAAAATTTGGCACATAACCATGAATTAAATTGTCATTAGCAGACTCCCCCACTTGGCTAAAAGCCATAAATTTAAACACTCGATAACTCATGATATCCATACTATATTACCGTCGTAATATCGAGGCGAGATTCAAATAAATCCTTTATGTTCTCCAGTAACGCAAACCATCTAATACTTCAAATTATCTGCAAATCTCGCATTCACCCTTATGACAGTCAGGTCAACTATTACAACCGATCCCAACTCAAATCGCACAAATATAACCCACTGATGGATAAGAAATCCTCCACACAATATCATAAAAATCACACATCCGTAGATCACCTCGTAGGTTATAACCTACCTACTTAGCCTCAACTAACATCTCTTTATACCCATTTCACAGACACTACTACGACGTAATCACTTAATCTTCCCGAGCCTGAACTCACCAACAAGGCATGAGAATTTAATTTGTCCCAAAATTTAATAACGTGAAAGATCCTCCAAAACATTAATTTTCGAGGTTATACGTCATATCAAAACAAAAATCAAGTACCCAATGGCCTTCCTTTACATTTCAAGAAAACACTTCTCGTCATATTCAAATCGTCTTAACACATCCCGCAGTTTCATAATACTCATCACAAAGCCATTCCACAGCTCATCGAGCCACAAATTCCCCTCGTAGGGACATTACTGGACATATGAATCCAAATATACAAGTTACAACTGAAGCTATCAAGCTTAAGCTGTGGTCTGCCCATGGCCTCAAGTCCTCCAAACTGGCCTATCACCTAAACACATAATACATATCTCGAACCTTGTTCATAGAATCACAAGCCAGCGAAGCATAGCTGATACCGAGCACTCATGTGCGCATACAAATACGTGGAAGGAATTCAAAGAGCTATGTCTCAAACTGAATAAATTTCGCACGATAAGGAAAGAAACATGGGAAGTATATATCCTAAATGCCCTGTAGCCTCTCGAAGATAAGCATAGACGTCATCATACCGATCCGCAAGACTCTACTAGACACTTGCTCATGACTCGTGAGACCTATGTAACTTAGGCTCTGATACTAACTTGTCACGACCCAAAATCTCACCAGTCGTGATGGCGCCTATCTCAATAATAAACAAGCCCACAATCTTAATATACTATCATATCTTTTAAATTTGAAAATAAAATAATTAAATTCAGCGGAAGAAATCTCACAAATATAAATATAACACTCCCAAAACCTGGTGTCCTAAGTACATGAGCATCTAATATGAATACAATGTCTGACTGATGAAAACCATTATCTGAAAGTATAGAACAGTACAACAACTGAAGGAAAGAGAGACAAGATCAGCGGACGCCAAGCAGCTACCCTGATAGTCTCCAACTGGTAACACACTGAGGTCTAACCGCCGACGTGTCCGGAAGCACATGGATCTGCACATAAGGTGCAGAGTGTAGTATGAGTACAACCAACTCAATAAGTAATAAGACTAACCTCTGGCTGAAAGTAGTGACGAGCTCCGCAGGTACAGTCCAGTATAAATAATGGTACAAAATGTAGGCATGCCTTCAAGTTCAACAGTTAAACTCAGTACAAGTGAAATAGATCAATACTGCATTATATGAGGAATATGACATCCCAGTAGAAAGACCTCATGTAAATACTGGTCATAAATTATTCGGTCACTCGGTACAGTTTATGGCCAATCCAGCCCAGGGGTGTTCCAACCCGTATATATATACACATTGACTGACAGTCAGTCACTAAGTACCATATATCGCAAATTCAGCACTGGGGTAATTTATCCCCAAATGCAAATGATACGGACAAAATTCATGTCCAGGTAAATTCATTACAATATAAATAAGTATGGCAAGTCCATGCCCTGGGAAACTCCATCCCGAATATATATATATATATATATATATATATATATATATATATATATATATATATATATATATATATATATATATATATATATATATATATATATATATATATATATATATATATATATATATATATATATATATATATATATATATATATATATATATATATATATATATATATATATATATATATATATATATATATATATATATATATATATATATATATATATATATATATATATATATATATATATATATATATATATATATATATATATATATATATATATATATATATATATATATATATATATATATATATATATATATATATATATATATATATATATATATATATATATATATATATATATATATATATATATATATATATATATATATATATATATATATATATATATATATATATATATATATATATATATATATATATATATATATATATATATATATATATATATATATATATATATATATATATATATATATATATATATATATATATATATATATATATATATATATATATATATATATATATATATATATATATATATATATATATATATATATATATATATATATATATATATATATATATATATATATATATATATATATATATATATATATATATATATATATATATATATATATATATATATATATATATATATATATATATATATATATATATATATATATATATATATATATATATATATATATATATATATATATATATATATATATATATATATATATATATATATATATATATATATATATATATATATATATATATATATATATATATATATATATATATATATATATATATATATATATATATATATATATATATATATATATATATATATATATATATATATATATATATATATATATATATATATATATATATATATATATATATATATATATATATATATATATATAATCATCGTAAGTAAGGCAAGTCCATGCCGTGGGAAGTCCATCCCGAATATATATAATCATCTACGCTCACTAGGGGTGTGTACAGACTCCGGAGGGGCTCCTTCAGCCCAAGCGTGATATAAAGTCGGCCCCGATCCATATAATAATAAAGCCAATAAGGCCTGCTGCGACGTGCAGCTCTGATCCAGAACAATAAAGCCTATAAGACCTGCTACGACGTGGAACCCGATCCCATAATAATAATAATATATATAAAGTCGATATGGCCTGCTGCAGTCGGGAAGCCCCGATCGTATAAATATCCTCACAATGGGTGAGCATGACTGAGTATGAAATGTACATTTTAAAATAATTAATTCAACAGCAACAGGACCCTATGGGTTCTAAAATATCACCACGTAGCCAAATCATGATCTTTAATACAAGTCTCAGCTCAATTTCCTAACACGTGAAGAATATGCGAATAATAACATGATTCTTTAATTTTACAATTTCACATGATTTATTCAAATCATAATTTCTATGGTGTACGTCCATACGCTCGTCACCTATCGTGTGCGTCACCTCCAAATAATTTATATAACACCAGATTCGGGAATTCATACCCTCATAACCAAGTGTAGAAGTGCTACTTACCTTAACAAGACAAACCCAATGTCGAGCAAGCTAATCAATACTTAGGAAATTCCATTCCGCGCATATCCACCTCTGAATGCCTTCTTGTCTTCTCAATTCAATGCCAACGATCCAAAACAGAAATTTACCCCTTAATGATACTACAACGATCTACTATACTAAGCAACTTCAATCTACAATATAAACATCCATTGGGACCAACATTAGTAACTCATTCCATAGTTTAGGCCATTTAGACAATTTGCCAAACACCTAGTGGGCATACATTTATACATTCTTAACCATATAATTATTTCTTCCAACTACCATCATTTACCAACAATTCATCCCAACATCATTATTTAACAACTTATAATCCTAGCATTACATGTGTGACGAACCATTCTCACCCAACCAACAAAATTTCATCCAATAATCACCTTTCAATCTCTACAATGGTTATGTATTTAAATTGGGAACTTATGGCTTCCAATAACCATACCATGAGTTCTTATACTTAATTCATACTCATATTCCCATAATATATCCATACATGTAAGTCTAAGAGTGTAGGATTACCTTTTGAAAGAAATCTTGCAAAACCCTCATTTAAGTGCTTGAAGAAATTTCTTGAAGATCTATGTATTTTATGAGTAGATTTCATCAATACTAGTGTAGAAATGATGAAATTGCACACCAAAATAATGGGTATTGCTTAACTTGAAGAAGAGGGGAGTTGGTGGTCTTGAGAGAGTGGAAAAGAGCTCCAAAATTCGTCCAAAAGAAATGGGGAAAATGAACCCCGAATTTGTATTGTATTTATAGGCCCAGATTTCTGGACATGAGCTGCACATATTTAAATCATAACACATAGAAAGTACCTTTCAAATCACAATCATTTGACTATACACTCAAGTGAGAACATTTTATTTCCTTAACACTTTTGGCCCTCAAGGTGGCCTCCTCGACTTACCTACTCGGCCATAACACATTAACGGACGTAATCTCAACTCCCAGACTTTTCTAACGAGGATAGCAAATAGTTGCTCCTCATAATCCAATTATCCATTAACTTCACCTCCTTAGACATAGACACATGAAACACCGGGTACACAGAGAACAATAATAGGGAGACATCATACTCATAGTTTGGCATATTCCCTTCATGATTTCATAAAGCATAATGTGACTACACATACTTTACCCTTATTAGAAATTCACAAAACCTCTTATCAGATCAATAAGTCATGGAGTTATCTTGCCCCAACCAGAACCATAATCACTTTCTAAGCCGACTTTCAATGTTATCCTCCAAAATATACCATAATCAAACCTGATAGTACCCATTCTAGGTCCAATGACCTTATACTATTAAACACAACTATTCCATAGGCATGCCACACCAATAACACAACTTTGTACCCCAAAATGGAAGATGTCTCAAAGTAGAGAACTGTATTGCAAGTTCAACAAGCACCACCACAACTGCAAATGCTATAAGCTCATTATCTATAGTAGAACCAAGACACTCGAATTTAGTAAGAGTAACCAGCTCTTCTAGAGCTCACATTAACATCACTCCCACGGACAACTCAGGTTTCATAGTATTAGTATCTGGACCCGTACGGACAGCTCACATGCCAATAATATAACTATCTGGACCCGCACGGACAACTCACGTGCTAATAATATCAATGCATGGATCCACACGGACAAATCATGTACCAATAACATAATCTGCCTGGCATGGTCACAGGCCTTTAATTCAAGCATATCATACAAGAGCAATCAAATAAGTACACATGAACATCGTAACTAATCACAACTCCAGCACTCGCATGACTATCATATCCTTCATGCAAGATCATCCCACTAGGAATATTGCCATAATTCCCCCGTGTCACATATTAATAACTCGTATATCAGTAGTCTATTAACTAAGTGCGATATCGATGACATCCGAAAGTCAAAACACAATGCGCCTTTTGAAATGTGCCCCCTTCTTAGGGATTACCGAGCAGTTATAACATTTATTTAAATATCTGAAGCTAACCATGTTGTCCAAAAATTCGGGACCTTCCCTTCAAGACTGAACTGTCACCTTGTATATGCAGATTTTAATCCCGCATAACACACCGCATTTATCATGCCATCATGTGACAAGCACAAGAATCTCATTATCATCTTTGAGTCACCAACAATTTACATACCCTATCAGTTAGAAACCTTTATCTTGCTTCTTTCCAGGAGGAAGCCACAATACACAACACGTTCCCCACACCGGTAGGAAATATCCGGCTCAAACCATGGTAGAAACCATTAAGAACACTTTGAAATAATGCACATAACTAAGCTATCAGAACTGAATTCCTCTAACTCGACCAAGCCACACAGGTTGCCAAATCCGAAAGTATTGCCACAAAACACCCGTAAAGCCCTACCTCATCATAAAAATCAAAAGAACTGAGCATTCCATTACCATATTGATCCAATATGTTACCCATTTGTCCTATTTTCTCCGAGTTTCTTCTGAATTAGACTCAAGTTGACAATTCTCCTTGTCATAACACAACGATCATTATCCAAAGCTCACTACAAGATATCCTAACATAATACCACATCGTCCTATGTCCCATAAGCCACTGTATTCTTCTTAAGCACCTCCATAAATACCACAACCGTAACACTCACTCTGAAAATACCTTATGTGAATTTAAAATTTTTCTTCTTACCTTTCTTATACTGAAATATAGAATCCATAGTCGTACAGAATTACCGCACGTCCCGACACCATCCAATGTAAATAACCGATTCTAGCAAAATACGAATTCGAAAAAATTTCAATTGCCACTCATACATTTTTGAATCCATTAGCACCTTCTCGAGAGTTACCCATTTTGTTCAAATCTAAATTGCACTGCCCACATGGGCTGAAAGACACGTGCCCCATTAGCACAGTACCACTCAAAGAAGTAACTCTGCCTTAATACCAACGATCAAATTCATGCTCTGTGCGAGCTACATCCTTCAGAAATAACAACTCACTCATCTCATGATTTTTCTATATTCCTAAAGTGCCATAACCCGTATCCAGAAATTTCCTTACTCGAGTTATTCTCGAACTCCACCTCTGCAAGTCACCATTGATTCCCAAGTATACCTCAGACCAAACAAAAATTTGACACATAACCTTGAATTAGATTGTCATTAGCAGACTCCCCCACTTGGCTGAAATCCATAAATTTAAACACTCGATAACTCACGATATCCATATTATATTACCGCTGTAATACCGTAGTGAGATTCAACTAAATCCTTCATATGCTCCTGTAATGCAAACCATCTAATACTTCAAATTATTTGCAAATCTCGCATTCACCCTTGTGACGGTCAGATCAACTATTACAACCGATCCCAACTCAAATCGCACAAATATATTCCACTGATGGATAAGAAATTCTCCACACAATATCATAAAAATCACACATCCATAGATCACCTCGTAGGTTATAACCCATCTGCTTAGCCTCAACTGACATCTCTTAATACCCTTTTCACAGACACTACTACTACGCAATCACTTAATCTTCCCGAGTCTGAACTCACAAACAAGGCATGAGAATTTAATTTGTCCCAAAATTTAATAACGTGAAGGATCCTCCAAAACATTAATTCTCGAGGTTATACGTCACATCAAAAAGAAAATCAAGCACCCAATGGCCTTCCTTTATATTTCAAGAAAACACTTCTCGTCATATTCAAATCGTCTTAACACATCCCGCAGTTTCATCATACTCATCACAAAGACATTCCACCGCTCATCGAGCCATAAATTCCCCTCGTAGGGACATTACCGGACATATGAGTCCAGATGTACAAGTTACAACTGAAGATTCCGAGCTTAAGCCGTGGTCTGCCCATGGCCTCAAGTCCTCCAGACTGGCCCATCACTAAAACATATAATACACATCTCGAACCTCGTTAATAGAATGACAAGCCGGCGATGCACAGCTAATACCGAGCACTCATGTGCACATACGAATACGTGGAAGGAATTCAAAGAGTTATGTCTCAAGCTGAATAAATTTCGCAGGATAAGGAAAGAAAGATGGGAAGTATATATCCTAAATGCCCTGTAGCCTCTCGAAGATAAGTATGGACGTCATCATACCAATCCTCAAGACTCTACTAGACACTTGCTCGTGACTCGTGAGACCTATGTAACCTAAGCTCTGATACCAACTTGTCACGACCCAAAATCTCACCAGTCATGATGGCGTCAATCTCAATACTAGACAAGCCCGCAATCTTAATAAACTACCATATCTTTTAAATTTGAAAATAAAATAATTAAATGCAGCGGAAGAAATCTCACAAATACAAATATAACACTCCCAAAACCCGGTGTCACTAAGTACATAAGCATCTAATATGAATATAATGTCTGACTAATGAAAACCACTGTCTGGAAGTATAGAACAGTACAATAACTGAAGGAAAGAGAAACAAGATCAGCGGACGCCAGACAGGTACCCTGATAGTCTCCAACTGGTAACACAATAAGGTCTAACCGCCGCCGTGTCTGGAAACACCTGGATCTGCACATAAGGTGAAGAGTGTAGTATGAGTACAACCAATTCAATAAGTAACAAGACTAACCTCTGGGCTAAAAGTAGTGACGAGCTCCACAGGTACAGTCCAGTATAAATAATGGAACAAAATGTAGGCATGCTTTCAAGTTCAACAGTTAAACTCAATACAAGTGAAATAGATCAATATTGCATGATATGAGGAATATGACATCCCAGTATAAAGACCTCATGTAAATACGGTTCACAAATTATTCGGTCACTCGGTAAAGTTTATGGCCAATCCAGCCAAGGGTGTTCCAACCC
>AWOL01S0018317.1:49237-79946 GCA_000715115.1 Nicotiana otophora
ATATATATATATATATATATATATATATATATATTCAGGATGGATTTTCCTAGGGCATGGACTATATATATATAAAATCATCGTAAGTAAGGCAAGTCCATGCCTTGGGAAGTCCATCCCGAATATATATAATCATCTACGCTCACTAGGGGTGTGTACAGACTCCGGAGGGGCTCCTTCATCCCAAGCGTGATATAAAGCCGATATGGCCTGCTGCAGGCGGGCAGCTCCGATCCATATAATAATAAAGCGAATGATCCAGAACAATAAAGCCTATAAGGACTGCTGCGGCGTGCAACCCGATCTCATAATAATAATAATATATATAAAGTCGATATGACATGCTGCAGGCGGGAAGCCCCGATCCCATAAATATCCTCACAATGGGTGAGCATGACTGAGTATGAAATGTACATTTTAAAATAATTAATTCAACATCAACACAACCCTATGGGTCCCAAAATATCGGCACGGAGCCAAATCATGATTTTTAATATGAGTCTCAACTTAATTTCCTAAAACGTGAAGGATATGCAAATAATAACATGATTCTTTAATTTTACAACTTCACTGGATTTATTCAAGTCACAATTTCTGTGGTGTATGTCCACACGCTCGTCACCTAGATTGAAGTTGCTTAGTATAGTAGATCGTTGTAGTATGTCCATACGCTCGTCACCCCTTAATGATACTACAATGATCTACTATACTAAGCAACTTCAATCTACAATATCAACATCCATTGGGACCATCATTAGTAATACATTCCATAGTTTAGGCCATTTAAACAATTTACCAAACACCTAGTGGGCATACATTTATACATTCTTAACCATAGAATTAGTTCTTACAACTACCATCATTTACCAAATATTCATCCCACCATCATTCTTTAACAACTTATAATCCTAACATCACATGTGTCACCAACCATTCTCACCCGGCCAACAAAATTCCATCCAATAATTACCTTTCAATCTCTACAATGGTTATGTAGTTAAATTGGGAACTTATGACTTCTAATAACCATACCATAAGTTCCTATACTCTATTCATACTCATATTCCCATAATATATCCATACATGTAAGTCTAATGGTGTAGGATTACCTTTTGGAAGAAATCTTGTAAAACCCTCCTTTGAGTTCTTGAAGAAATTGCTTGAAGATGTATGTACTTTATGAGTAGATTTTATCAATACTAGTGTAGAAATGATGAAATTTCACATCAAAATAATGGAGATTGCTTACCTTGAAGAAGAGGGGAGTTGGTGGTCTTGAGAGAGTGGAGAAGAGCTCCAAAATTCGTCCAAAAGAAATGGGGAAAATGAACCCTGAAATTGTATTGTATTTATAGGCCTAGATTTCTCGATTTCGGATGCTGCCCTGGATGCTTTGCATCCCCACTTCACTCCTCTTTGAAGTTCGGATGTGGACCTGGATGCTATGGCAGCACTTCACTGCCAACCTTTCTTTCGGACGCGGCCTCAGATGCTTCGTATCCGCAGACTCCTCCGCCAGCCTTTGGTAATTTGGTCATAACATCTTGTAGGAATGTCCAAATGATGAACGGTTTGAAGTATTAAAAACTAGACTCAAAGATATTTAATTTTATAAGTAATCCATCACATAACTCCTTATATATATATAGATATTCTCGTCCAAAGTTTGCTCTTGTACGTACTCATTTGGAACTTTAGTCTATCATAAACTTTCCAACTTGACTTGGACTTAGGGCTCTCCTTAGACCCCACATCACTTATAATATGTCTCATAAACTTATTATTATATTCAATTGATATCCATTATATTAATAGTCCTTGTTTGCATATAAAATAATATAATGAGCGCACATCAACTTTCTTACTAGCGCTCAAATACTTCAAAATTATTTTCGGGGTGTTACAGTTAATGTAGTTATTCTTATGAATGGAATGGAACTTCATTGCAAAAGTTACTAAAAGAAGTGCTGCAAATTACAGAAGTGCATATTACAGTAGTGAAAAGGAATGGAACTTAGTTCATTGAAAATTAAAGAAGTGCTGGCATATTACATAATCCAGTTCTAAAAGATACCAGTGAGTGCAACAAACTACATTTAACAAAAAAAACAAGTTTTAACAAAAACTATTGTTGTATATTATATAATCTTGGCTGGTCGCTAATTCTTTTGGCTAGTTTATCCATGATTACTTGAGTTGAAGACTGAGATGGTGCTTGTGTTCCAACTTTATTTCTTCTACTTGCACTTATTTGCTGCAGTTGCGAAGTAGTAATAGCATCTCTCCCATTCCATCTAAATCTTGGAAGCCTAATTCCATCATCCCGATTCACATCAGTGGTGCTCCTTACTCTAGTCCCATGGTTGACAACCCTTTCCTTGACAAACCAGGCTGCAATTGTATAAAATCAGAAACCTAAGTAAGTAAAAATAACCAGGTTGTAAAAATAACTAGAAACTAGGATAAGAAAACCAGAAACCAAACCATAAATCAAGATTCTTATATTAAGTACTGTCATTCAAGTCTCTGTGTTAGTGTAGTATCCAAAGCCAACAGTTCTTGGCCTTTTTTCCCCATAAGCAGCAGATGATTCTGCAGTTGCAGGTACACTTCCCCTTCCCCTTTTTTCCAGCAGATGAAGATCCTTTTGTTGCCTTTGGTTTTGGGGATCTTCCCCTGGGAGCAGTCTGAGGAAGTGCATCATCACTGCCAGCATCAGAATTGTCAATGAATTCCTCATTACCTCCTAATCTGCCAACATATTTCCCTTTTTTTGTTAAATCCTATATCTTCAAAACCTCTATAAATTCCAGCTTCTCCTACATGCACAGTAGTGGATCCATTTCAGTTTCAGGTTATTTCTTCCTTCTGGTGACACAGTAATAACCTTGTTATAGGGTTCAAATAGAACAGACTCAAGATTAAGTGTCATAGTAAAAAGGGAGGACAAGTTTAATGGCATGCCGATGTATTCTGCCAATTTCTTACTATTAATGGAAGATAGTTTCAAAACATTCAAAACACTTACAAAAGATAAGGATTACTAGAATTAAATAATAGCATTTCAAAATGATCTGGTGAGACAATCCTTCCATAATATACTTGTAATTATATTGGTGCAGTACAATCCAACCGATGTTATAAAGTTGTGAAAAATATATTATGAAAATAAGTTAGACAAATTTAGAAGGATACATAACAATTCATCTAATAATTAACTAAATAAATGTTGAAAAGCATTAATTATTTCTTAGAGAGTACGAGCAAGAGTGTAAAAAAAATATGATACGCCTAAACTCGATCAGAGGCTAGATGATAGTATTTCATCAGAATGTAAAGAAATAATTGAGAAAGTCCATAAAAGTTCGTGTGGAAAATTCAATGCCCAATCAAAGCTAAATTCTAATCAAGAGCAAGTTTTCGAGATTATATTACAAAAAGTTGACTCTGACATAGTAGGACTATTCTATGTAGATATAGTTGAAAGAACTCAAAAATATTTTTATATCGTGTTTTACTTGCAAAGTCAAGAGGCATGATAACATTAGCAGTATCAATAATTGGTGTAGAAATAATGGTCAAGGTTGTATGACTCGCTCAAGATTTTATACACCTCTTTAAATAACTGTCACGACCCAAAATTCGCATGTCGTGATGGCGCCTATCTCAATACTAGGCAAGCCGACAACTTCAATAAATCACAATTTCTTTAAAGTTTGAAAACATAATATTTAAATTTAATAGAAAATTTCATAATTCTTTTGATACAAATATACTCCCAAAACTCGGTGTCACTGAGTACATGAGCATCTAAATAATAACACGGTCTGACTAACAAAAATACTGTCTGAAAATATAGAACAACACAATAACTGAAGAGGGAGAGAGCCAAGGTTTGCGGACGCCAAACAACTACCTCGATAGTATCCAACAGATAAATCCCTGAATCTAACAATCGCCGTATCCATAAGTACCTGGATTTGCACACGAGGTGCATGGTGTAGTGTGAGTACAAACAACTCAATAAATATCGCAAATAAACAGGGCAAGGTAAGAGAAGCTTAATTTGTTGAATTCACCAGTTAATTCAATACAACTATATCATGATCAACAATATTATGGCATGTAGGGGAAAGAAAACCAGTAAATCAGATAATGATCGAGAAAATACAAGTTGCACACAATGCACGGACAACTCACGTGCTAACAATAGAATCTGCACAGACAACTCACGTGTCAATAATATCAATATATGAATCTGTACGGACAACTCACGTATCAATAATATCAATATATGGATCCACACGGACAACTCACGTGATGCACGAACAACTCACGTGCTAAAGTATCAATATGTGGATCCACACGGATAACTCAGGTGCTAAAGTATCAATATATGGATTTGCACGGACAACTCACGTGTCAAAGTATCATGAAATAGCAATAAATCAAGGGTACATATATATAATGAGTGAAATAAGATTCACATATCCCTCGACTGGTATAAATGACATGCTAAAGTGTAGGCATGTGCAAAGTATGCTATCGTAATAAATCCGGAAATTTCATCAATGAAAAACATTTATCAAGTTTGTTCCGGGATTTTTACCTCTGAATAACCACATCATGATTTAATCAGATCACATAAATTGTTACCACATATTAGATATCGAAGCTCGAAGCTTAACAATCAATTCTGGGCTTATAGGAGTTCGAGCACAACCCAAACATAAATACACAACCCTGGTGCCTGCACATTGGACTATCCCCACATATGTACGCACCCAAAAGCAAGTGGCTATCACAATAATTTAGGCAACTAGTGCCTTAACTGAGAATAAATACGATACTTACCTCAAACCGTGTAATTCTTTATTACAATATGCTTTTACCTCGCGAATCGGTCCCCGAACACCTTGAATCACGATTAACCGCAATTGCATTTAAAATGTGACATCCAATTCACGTACAAATAAAGAGATTCGACCTTAAACTTGCCAGATATCTGAACTAAGACCGGAGCTGTTGAACACGACTTCGAACCCGACTTCTAGAGCTGTTGTTTTTGTGCGAAAGAGGGACTGTTTCGAGGTGTTTCTAGCTGAGTTTTGGTGTTGATTTTGGGTGGAATGACTGTTTCAGTTGGGTTTTTAGCTGGTTTTAGCAGCGTTTTTGGAGCTGATTTTGGGTCTCGTTCAAGGACTGTTTTAGCCGGTGTTAAAGGGTGATTTTAGAGCTGAAATTTGGGGGCTGATTTGAGGACATTTTGGGGGTGTTTTGGAAAAGGTTTCACTGCTGGTTTTGGCCAACTTTTATAGTGTTTTGATCTCAGTTTTCTGGTGAGAAACTGGTGAAGAGGTGGTGTGAGGAGGAGCCATTTTTATGGTGGTTTTGGGTGACATTTTGGCTAAATTTATGGAGAAAATAGCAGCTGATTTTTGGAGCTTGTGAGTTGTTTTAATGGAGTTTTCACGTGGATTTACATGGCTGGATCTTAGATAGTATTCATGGTTGTGTAGAAGATCGAAGTAGAAAAACAATATCCATCAAAAATGAAAAAAAGGAAACCCAAACCAAAAGTTGCGCTATTCCCCTTTCTCTAGCATCTTTGTTTTTCCTTTTTTTTCGCTCCTTGCTTTCCATTGCTACTCTAGATGTGTGTGTGTGTGTGTGTGTGTGTGTGTGTGTGTGTGTGTGTGTGTGTGTGTGTGTGTGTGTGTATGTTTTAAGTCCGAATTTGGTCTGTTAATCATCTGAAACTCACCCGCGGCCCCAGGACCTCAACCAAATATACCAACAAGTCCTTAAAATATCATACGAACTTAGTCGAGGCCTCAAATCACATCAAACAACGCTAAAAGCACGAATCATACCACAATTCAAGCTTAACGAAACTAAGAAATTCCAACTTCTACATTCGATACCGAAACCTATCAAATCAAGTCCGATTGACCTCAAATTTTGCACGCAAGTTATAAATGATATAACATACCTATGAAAATTTTCAGAACTGGATTCCAATGCCGATATCAAAAATTCAACTCCCCGATCAAATTTCCAAACTTAAACTTCCTACTTTTGCCATTTCAAGCCTAATTTAACTACGTGCTTCCAAATAATTTTTTGAACACACTCCTAAGTCCAAAATCACTATACGGAGCTATTGGAATCATCAAAACTCTATTTCGGGGTCGTTTACATATAAGTCAACATCCGGTCAACCTTTTCAACTTAAGTTTTTATCCTTGAGAGTAAGTGTCTCAATTCATTCTAAAACCTCACCGGACCCGAACCAATTACCCCAGCAAGTCACATAATAATTGTAAAGCACTAATTGAGCAGTAAAAGGGGGAACGGGACTGTAATACTCAAAACGACCGGCCGGGTCATTACATTCTCCTACTCTTAAACAAATGTTCGTCCTCGAACGAGTTTAGAATCATACCTGGAGTCTCAAATAGGTGTGAATATTTGCTCCGCATCTCCCGCTCAGTGACTCAGTCTCCCAAGTAGCTTCTCTGACTGGGTGGCCTCTCCACTGCACTTTTACTGAAGTTATGTTTTTTTATCTCAACTTTCGAACTTGCCGGTCCAAAATGGCCACCAGCTCCACATCATAAGTCAAATTACCATCAAACTGCACTGTACTGAAATCCAAAATATGAGATGGATCTCCGATAAACTTCCGTAGCATAGATACATGAAATACTGGATGAATGCCCTATAGACTAAGCGGCAAAGCAAGCTCAAAAGTCACATCTCCAATCTTCTTAAGTATTTCAAAAGGCCCAATATACCTAGGACTCAACTTGCCCTTTTTCCCAAACCTCATAACACCTTTCATAGGTGAAACTCGGAGTAGTACCTTCTCTCCTACCATGTAGTCGACATCGCGAACCTTTCCGTCGGCATAACTCTTCTATCTAGACTGTACCGTGCGAAGTCGATCCTAAATCAATTTAACCTTCTCCAAAGTATCTTGAACCGAATTAGTACCCAATAGCCTAGCCTCATCCGGATCAAACCAACCCACCGGAGATCGGCACCATCTCCAATACAAAGCCTCATATGGAGTCATCTAAATGCTCGATTGGTAGCTGTTATTATAGGCAAACTTTGCAAGCGGCATAAACGGATCCCAAGAACCCCCAAAATCTATAACACAAGCATGTAGCATATCTTCCAATATTTAAATAGTGCGCTCGGACTGTCCATCCGTCTAAGGGTGAAATGATGTACTCAACTGAACCTGCGTGCCCAACTCTCATTGCACTGCTCTCTAAAACTGTGATGTAAACTGCATGCCCCGATCTGAAATGATGGACAATGTCACACCGTGAAGGCAAAAAATCTCACGGATATAAATCTCAGCCAACCGCTCTGAAGAATAAGTAGTACCAACTGGAATAAAATGCGCGGACTTGGTTAACCGATCCACAATCACCCAAACAACATCAAACTTTCTCAAAGTCCGTGGGAGCCCAACTATGAATTCCATGGTAATACGCTCCCATTTCCAATTTGGAATTTCAAGTCTCCGAAATAATCCGCCCAGTCTCTGATGCTCGTACTTCACCTGTTGATAATTTAAACACCGAGCTACAAATCCAACTATATCTTTCTTCATTTTTCTCCACCAATAGTGTTGTCTCAAGTCCTGATACATCTTAGCGGCACTCAGATGAATGGAATACTACGAACTGTGGGCTTCTTCAAGAATCAACTCACACAGTCCATCTACATTTGGTACACAAATCCGACCCTGCATCCTCAACATCCCATCATTTCCAATAGTAACATCTTTGGCATCATCGTGCTGAATTGTGTCCTTCAGGACAAGTAAATGGGGATCATTATACTGGCGCTTTCTGATGTGGTCATATAAAGAAGACCGAGAAATCATACAAGCTAGAACCCGGCTGGGCTCCGAAATATCTAATCTCACGAACTGATTGGCCAAGGTCTGAACATCAACTGCAAGAGGCCTTTCACCAATAGGAATGAATACAAGGCTACACATACTCACCGCCTTTCTACTCAAAGCATCGGCCACCACATTGGCCTTCCCAAGATAATACAGAATAGTAATATCATAGTCCTTTAGCAACTTCAACCATCTCCGCTGCCTCAAATTTAGATCCTTTTGTTTGAATAAGTGTTGAAGACTTCGATGATCTGTAAATACCTTACAAGACACATCGTAGAGATGGTGCCTCCAAATATTCAATGCATGAACAATGGTTGCCAACTCTAAATCGTGAATAGGGTAGTTTTTTTCATGTGGCTTCAATTGGCGCGAAGCCTAACTAATCACTCTACCCTCCTGCATTAAGACACACCCAATACCGATCCGAGAAGCATCACAATACACTGTATAAGAGCTTGAAGCTGAAGGCAAAACTAGAACTGGAGTTATGGTCAAGGCAGTCTTGAGCTTCTGAAAGCTCTCTTCACACTCATCCGACCACCTGAATGGAGCACCTTTCTGGGTCAATTTAGTCAAGGGCGATGAAATAGATGAGAAACCCTCCACAAAACGACAATAATAACTGACCAAGCCGAGAAAACTCGGAATCTCTGTAGCTGAAGATGGCCTGGGCTAACTCTGAACTACTTCTATCTTCTTCGGATCCACCTTAATTCCTTCACTGGACACTATGTATCCCAAGAATGCTACTGAACTAAGCCAGAACTCACACTTAGAGAATTTGACATAAAGTTTCTCCTCCCTCAGCCTCTATAATACAATACTTAAGTGTTGTGCATGCTCCTCCTGGCTACGTGAGTACACCAGGATATCATCAATATATACTACGACAAATGAATCAAGATATGGCTAGAATATACTGTTCATCAAGTGCATGAATGTTGTTGGGGCGTTGGTCAGCCCAAAAGACATTAAGAGAAATTCATAGTGACCATAGCGGGTCCTGAATGTCGTCTTTAGAATATCCAAATCCTGAATTTTCAATTGGTGATACCCAGATCTCAAATCAATCTTAGAGAACACCCTCGCTCCCTGAAGCTGGTCAAATAAATCATCAATACCCGGCAAAGGATACTTGTTCTTGATTGTAACTTTGTTCAACTGCATGTAGTTAATACACATCCACATAGTACCGTCTCTCCTTTTCACAAATAGAAATGGTGCACCCCAAGGCGACACACTAGGCCTAATAAACCCCTTATCAAGAAGTTCATGAAGTTTCTCTTTCAATTCCTTCAACTCAGTTGGTGCCATATGATACGGAGGAATAGAAATGGGCTGAGTGCCCGACACCCAAGTCAATACCGAAATCAATATCCCTATAGGGTAGCATACACGGCAGGTCTGCAAGAAATACATCCAGAAAGTCTCACACTACCGGTACAGAATTAATGGTAGAGGTGTTTGCATCAACATCTCTCACAAAGGCCAAATATGAAGAACACCCTTTCCCAACCATCCGTTGGGCCTTCAAATAAGAAATTACCCTTCTAGGAACATAATCTAGAAACCTCTCCACTTGACCCTCGGCAACCCCGGTATCGCCAACGTCACGGTTTTTGCGTGACAGTCCAGAATAGCATGACATGGAGACAACCATTCCATACCCAAGATTACATCGAAATCAACCATACTAAGCAATAAGAGATCAACTCTAGTCTCCAGTCCTCCAATAGTTACCACACGTGACCAATACACATGGTCCACAATAACAGTATCGCCCACCGGCGTAGACACACGAACAGGTGAAACTAAGGACTCACGGGGTATATCTAGGTAACAAACAAAATATGATGAAACATACAAATATGTGAAACCAGGGTCAAATAATATAAAAGCTTCCCTGTGGCACACTGAGATAATACCTGTGATCACTGCATCTGAAGCAACGATATCTGGCCTGGCAGGAATAACATAAAATCGGGCCTGACCGCCACCTAATCGGCCTCCCCCTCTTAGGCGACCCCTAGCTGATTAAGCCCATCCCCGAGCTGGGTGGGTGGGTGGTGGAACTGCTGGTGTTGGTACCATTGGCCGAGAACTCTGATGTGGAGTCCTATTCAACAATCTAGGGCAATCTCTCTTAATATGACCCCAAGTCCCCGCACTCAAAACAACCCATCATCTGACGGAGCTGTTGGTCCTGATAACCCGAGGCACTACCTGTAGAAACCTGAGAAGACGAGGCATGGTGAGAACTCTGCTTGGTAATGCACTGAATGAGGATTGTCTAGAGCGAACACTATAAGAGTCGTGGCTATCTGATGCACCACGCTAGGCTGAACGAGCCATATGAGCGGGCCTATAAGGACAACCCCTATTGTGGTAGGGCTGTCCCCCAAAATGAACACCACTGGGATTAACCGGACCACGGGACCTCTTGGCCTCCCTCTCCTCACACTCCTGAATTCGGACCATCTCTAGCCGTCGAGCACTATCAACCACCTCGTCAAATTTAGCACCTCCTAATCTTCTCCCTCTCGGTGGGAACCAACTAGACTGCATGACGAGCTAATTCTGAAAATCGCATCTCATATTGAGTCACGGACAGGTCCTCCTGACGTAAGTACTCAAACTGTCTGCGCAGTTCCTCTCTGCGGGTCTATGGCACAAACTTCTCCAGAAATAATACGGAGAACTCATGCCATGAAAGTGGCATTGCACCAACTGGTCTGCTCCTCTCATAAGTCTCCCACCATCTGAAGGATGTTCCGATTAGCTGAAAAGTAGTAAATGAGACCCTACTGGTCTCCAGAATACCCGTTATACGAAGCATCCGCTGGCACCTGTCCAAGAAATCTTGAGTATACTCTAACTCAATTCCACTGAAAGTTGGAGGATGGAGTCTCCCAAACCTCTCTAATCTCTTCTGCTCCTCGTCATTCATAATAGGACCCACCTGGGCCTGAGCAGCTACAACCGACTGGACTGGTAGTGCCCTCGGTATCTGAAGTCCATGCACTACCTGCTCTGGAGTACGGGCGACCGGGGTATGAGTACCTCCCCCCGCCTGAGAAGTGTCTGGTGCGGCCTGAGCCGAAACCACCCGAGCAAGGCCAGTGCAAACAGTCAAAATCTGGGCTAAAGCCTCCTAAAGGCCTGGAATCACAATAGGCACAAATGGTGCCTGAGTTGGCCCCACCTGCTCAACTATATCTGGAACCTACTCCTAAACTGGAGTGACTGGTGGTTCTATATGTGCTGCTCCAACTGCTGTACAAGCTACACCTCGACCTCTACCACGGCCCCAGACTCTCGCGGCCCTAACTGGTGGCACTGGTGGCTGACCGTCCGATCTGGTAGTACGTGTCCTTACCATCTGTGAGAAAATAGAATAACAAAAATTTAGTTTCCGGAATCAACAAATTCGCATTACAGAATACAAGAAAGTGAAATTTTAATAAGGGTTCGGCAACCTCTCGAAGATAAGTACAGACGTCTCTATACCGATCCGCAAGACTCTACTAAACTTGCTCATGACTCGTTAGACCTATGTAACCTAGGCTCTGATACCAACTTGTCACGACCCAAAATTCGCATGTCGTGATGACGTTTATCTCAATACTAGGCAAACCGACAACTTCAATAAACCACAATTTCTTTTAAGTTTGAAATCATAATATTTAAATTTAATAGAAAATCCCACAATTATTTTGATACAAATACACTCCCAAAACACGGTGTCACTGTATACATGAGCATCTAAATAACAACATAGTCTGACTAATAGAAATATTGTCTGAAAATATAGAACAACACAATAAATGAAGAGGGAGGGAGACAAGATCTACGGACGCCAAGCAGCTACCTCGATAGTCTCCAACAGATCAATCCCCAAATCTAGCAACTGCCATATCCGGAAGTACTTCGATCTGCAAACGAGGTATATGTTGTAGTATGACTACAACCATCTCAATAAGTATCGCAAATAAACATGGAAAGGTAAAAGAAGCTTAATTTGTTGAATTCACCAGTTAATTGAGTACAACTTTATCCTGCTCATCAGTATTATGGCATGTAGGGGAAAGAAAACCAGTAAATCAGATAATGATCGAGAAAATACAAGTTCCACACATTACACGGACAACTCACGTGCTGCACGGATAACTCACGTGCTAATAATAGAATCTGCACGAACAACTCACGTGTTAATAATATCAATATATGAATCCGCGCGGACAACTCACGTGCTAAAGTATCAATATGTGGATCCGCACGGACAACTCACGTGCTGTACGGACAACTCATGTACTAAAGTATCAATATATAGATCTGCACGGATAACTCACGTGCCAAAGTATCATGCAATATCAATAAAGCAAAGGCACAAGTATATAATGACTGAAATAAGATTCCCCTGTCCCTCGACTGGTATAAATGACATGCTAAAGTGTAGGCATGTGTAAAGTGTGCTATCATAATAAATCCGAAAATTTCATCAATGAAAAATATTTATCAAGTTTGTTCCAGGATTTTTACCTATGTGTAACCACATCACGATTTAATCAGATCACATAAATTATTACCACATATTAGATATCGAAGCTCGAAGCTTAACAGTCATTCATGAGCTTATAGGAGTCCGAGCACAGCCCAAACATAAATACACAACCCCGGTGCCTGCACATGGTACTATCCCCATATATGTGCGCACCCAAAAGTACGTGGATATCACAAATATTTAGGCAACTAGTGCCTTAACCGAGTTGAAATACGATACTTACCCCAAACCGTATAATTATTTATTCTAATGTGCATTTACTTTGCGAATCGGTCTGCGAACGCCTCGAATCTCGATTAACCACAATTGCATTTAAAATGTGACCTCCCAATTCACGTACAAATAAAGAGATTCGGCCTTAAACTTTCCAGAGATCTGAACCAAGACCGGAGCTGTTGAACACGACTTCGAACCCGACTTCTAGAGCTGTTATTTTTGTGCGAAAGAGAGACTGTTTCGAGGTGTTTCTAGCTGAGTTTTGGTGTTGATTATGGGTGGAAAAGGGGAATGTTTCATCTAGGTTTTTAGCTGGTCTTGGCAGCGTTTTTGGAGCTGATTTTGGGTCTCGTTTGAGGACTGTTTCGCCGATGTTAAAGGGTGATTTTGGAGCTGATTTAGAACTTAAATTTGGGGGCTGATTTGAGGACCTTTTTGGGGTGTTTTGGAAAAGGTTTCACTGCTGGTTTTGGCCAGCTTTTATGATGTTTTGATCTTAGTTTTCTGGTGAGAAACTGGTGAAGAGGTGGTGCGAGGAGGAGTTGTTTTAATGGTGGTTTTGGGTGACATTTTGACTAAATTTATGGACAAAATAGTAGTTGATTGTTGGAGCTTGTGAGTTGTTTTAATGGAGTTTTCAGTTGGATTTACATGGCTGGATCTTAGATGGTATTCATGGTTGTGTAAAAGATCGAAGAACAAGAACAATAACCATCAAAAATGAAAAAAAGGAAACCCAAACCAAAAGCTGCGCTTTTCCCATTTCTTTAACGTCTTTGTTTTTTCTTTTCTTTTTTTCCGTTCCCCGCTTTCTATTGCTACTCCAGATGTGTGTGTTTGTTTTAAGTCCGAATTTTGTCCGTAAATCATCCGAAACTCACTCGAGGCCTTGGGACCTCAACCAAATATATCAACAAGTCCTTAAAACATCATACGAACTTAGTCGAGGCCTCAAATCATATCAAACAACGCTAAAAACGCGAATCATACTTCCAATTCAAGCTTAATGAAATTAAAAAATTCCAACTTCTACATTCGATGCCGAAACCTATCAAATCAAGTCCGATTGACCTCAAATTTTGCACACAAGTTATAAAATGACATAACAGACTTATGAAAATTTTCAGAACTGGATTCCGATCACGATATCAAAAAATCAACTCCCCGGTCAAATCTCTAAACTTAAACTTCCTATTTTTGCCATTTCAAGCCTAATTTAATTACGGGTTTTCAAATAATTTTTCGGACACACTACTAAATCTAAAATTACCATACGGAGCTATTGGAATCATTAAAACTCTATTCCGGGGTCGTTTACATATAAGTCAATATCCGGTTAACCTTTTTAACTTAAGTTTTTATCCTTGAGAGTAAGTGTCTCAATTTATTTTAAAACCTCACCGGACCCGAACCAATTATCCCGGCAAGTCACATAACAAATGTAAAGTAAAAATTAAACAGTAAATTGGGGAACATGGCTGTAATACTCAAAACGACCGGCTGAATCATTACAATAACTGAAACAACTATCATAAATATGTAGAAGTAGAGTAATTATATTAAATGAACAAAAATAGCAAAATTGGCAATCTGGAGTGAAGCACGTACAACTAAGTGTTAAATAGTCAAAATATTTGTCACAAGTTTTAGAGACATAATGAACGTCGATGAACCTTTCAGCAAAAAAATACAATTTTTTAAAGTGATTACGTCAAGTACTATCAGTAGTTCTAAAACTAATGAGAATATAAATTATATATACCAGCTTGGTAAAATCATACTTATAGCATCAAATGAATATCTAAAAAATTATGCCAACAAGAACAAATTTAATATTCACTTAATTGATCATCTTGCTTCAAATGGAGACAAGCATACAATAAAAAATGATGTAAAGTTGAAGATTGGTTGTCAAGGCCAATAAGGTATAGTAATGTTTAAGATTGCTTAATAAGAGATACATTTTTATTATAAATGAAAATGCAAGCGTGCAAAATATATGACTGAAAGAGCTATTTTAGCAAACAAAAATATTTAAGTCGATCAACTAAATTAAATGCTAATTGCAAAGTTTCTTGGTGAAAGGAAAATATTTTTTAGATTTGACTCAATAAAAGATAATACCAATTATGGCTATTATCAGGAAGAATATTTAAAATACTATAACACCAAATAATCTTCTGCTACACATCTTCGTTGTCAAGTTAATATATTTTATATATCTTTAGAATTTAACTTTTGCCTCTAGACATGAAGGATATCTTTTAAAATTCATCCAAAAATAATTTTAAGTACATTTGTTGTATTTTCATATAATAAATTGATTAAAAATCAACGTGCAACGTAGATACATAGAAACTAGTTTTTATCCATTCACCCATGAGTTCGGTGATGGGCTTTGACTGGTAAACATAGAAAACCCGATTATTCAACGGCCCAATATATGGGCATTCAGCGGTCCAGGCGCATATCATAATGCATTTTCGTATGTTTATCTTACACAACCCAATCTCTCTTTCGTTGAAAATATTCGTAAGGAAGATTTGCATAACTAGGATCATTTAGTGCAAAAATTTCCAAAAAATATGATATATTTTGGGGTGATGTTTAACTTTTGACCCCTGCTTATTTTATGGGCAGAATATCAAGGTCAAAAGTTAAAAGTGTTGCCATAGAAAAAGCGAGAGACAATACTTTTTAAGCTTAAAGTTTTGCCCATTAGGCAAGCGAGGATAAAATTTCAAGCACTTCACCCCATTTAGTGCCACCGTTTATATTTTGACCTCGTTAAGAAAAAAATTAGAAAAATAATTCCGATGCCATAATTTTAAAGTTCACTACCATAATTTTGTCTGAAAAATCTGGCATCAAACTTTAAAATTCTGGTGGCAGGACTATTTTACCAAAAAGTTTCTTAACGAGATCAAAATATTAATAGTTGTTCTAAAAAAATCCATCCAGCGTAATTTTTTGTATTCATATATATGTGCGTGTGTGTGCGCGCGCACGTGCGTGTGTGTGAAATATGGTATTGTTGTATATTAAGTTGTCGTGATGGTGGAAAATTATAAACTTCAAATTTTGAATTACAGCTATGTATACAAGGCCTATATTGTTGAATCGGTATTTTGCTTTCCTCGATAAGTCTCATTAAGTCAGAAAATCAATTATTGCAGTGATATCAATAGTGAAAACAATACTCTTGTTATCAAGAGAAAGAACCAAATTATCGGTATTTTAACAAATAGCAAAAAGATATCTATCATAAAAGATGAAAAGGTTTGGAGAATGAAAATCAATTCGTCTAACTTTCAATCTCAATACGAACGTACAACAACAACATACCCAGTATAATCTCAATACAAATATAAATATCAATTATTTAAAATTAATTTCTAGATTTATAAACAACATGACTGTATAACCAAAGTAGTTTAAAACCACATGTAAAAATCTTAATCTCTAAGGAACTATATAAAATGAAGTAGCTAGAGTAAACGTTTGTATAACAGAAATATCTAAATACTTATTTGCATCGATAGTTATACTTAACTAAAAATTAATTTAAAATTTAAAAATTATACAACAAGAGGTTGTTTCCAATAGAAACTCAACTCCCTCCCTCCAAGAACTCCCCACCTTGCTCTTGAGGTGACTCGAACTCACAACCTCTTGGTTGGAAGTGGAGAGTGCTCACCACTAGAGCAACCCACTCTTGTCCAAAAATTTAAAAAATATATATATTTATTGACTTGATACAAATATCTTTATACGGTTTTTAAGAAAATAAATATACAGAGGGAGATATCGATCTCGAAAGAGAGAAGGATAAGAGAAAATGACCCTTTATAGCCCCTCAAAATTTTAATAGCCCATATTTTTTTCCCACTGACACGAAATGTCCCTCCGACCCAAACATATTACATCTAATAGCCCGAAATGTCTATTTTGTATATTTTTTGTATAGTGACAGTCTATTTTGTATATTTTTTCTATAGTGACAATCTATTGTATATAAATTGTACAGTGACAGTCTATTTTGTATATTTTTTGTATAGTGACAATCTAGTTTGTATAGTAACAATCTATTTTGTATTTTTTGTATAGTGACAGACTATTTTGTATATTTTTTGTATAGTGATAATCTATTTAGTATATTTTTTGTATAGTGATAGTCTATTTTGTATATATTTTATATAGTAACAGTCTATTTTGTATATATTTTAACGATGTATATACAAAATTAATTGAAAAGTAAAGTTTGGTCAAAGCCAATATGCCATTATTACCACATTTTTGTATAAAATGAATGAAATTTACGCTATTCGTCTCTAGACCTCAACACTAGTCAAAATTGTCCAATAATATTTCAAGAAAAAATGTTCAACTTTGCGGTACTAACTTGGAGTTCCTTGTCATGTTTCATATGGGCATCTCACAATCGTTTTACTGGAAAGCTTCCTGAATTCTTTGTGAACTTTCAAGTCCTGTATGAATGACTTTGTTTTTCTGGTTTTCTGATTAACTAGCATTTTTTTTATCTTAGGTTTTCAGATAAATGCATTCGTTTTTTTATTGTCTTCTGTTTAACAGATTTCTGAGAGATTAGTTCTTGTTAACAGGAAACTAAAGGGAACACTTCTTAAGGACCAAAAAATCTATTGTATTTGAACAAATTTAAGCTAGCAATTATAATTTGTTTAAAACTATAAATTGTATAACTTAATTCATGGCTAGCCAATGATATTTGTTTCCATCTGCCGGCTACAAATGAAATTTGCTCGAAGGAAAACGGAAACCCAATGGCTAAATGACCATTGACCACCGACCTTAGCTATTTAAGAGTCTATAATAGGAGAGCAGCAAGTACACGGTCCAACCCGAATCAGAATCCGAATCCCAAACGGGAATGTAAGACGACTTCCCATACATATAATATGCTGACGACACACACCGTATGAGGAAAAACGTGTAAAAATATCCACAAAATAATCGACTGGGGCTGGGTGGGTAGCGGAATTAATCCACCATCTAAAATTCTAGGGTTTTCAATTGCCCCTAATCTAACTCTACAAAAGATTCAGATCACACCCCAAAACCTGATTCTTCAAAAAATTTGTTTATTGTTTATAAAAGTTCCGTTCTTTTATGTGTTTGTTGTGAACTGTTGCGAGATTTAGCAGTTGAAAAATGGCGAGTGCGGGAGAAGCAGAAGCGGAGTACGAGAGCGACCCGGAAGAGGCGAAGTTGTCGTTGAAGATGCGGAGGAGAGAGGCGAGCGATGACGAGGAGGAGGAAGAAAGGGAACCGGAGGAGAGAGAAAATCCCCATCGGAGGATTGAATCTGACGGCGAATCGGAGGGACAAGGCGCTGCTGCCGATTATGACGAAGAAGAAGAAGAATACGATGATGAAGAGTACGGGGAGGATGAGGAGGATGAGTACGAGGAAGCTGGTGGAATCGTTGGCGATGGTCACGAGGAAAGTGTTACGGAGGATGTTGAGGCTGTAGCGGAGGGTGCTGATGGAGTGAAGGTGGTTGTGGGCGAAGGAACAGGGTCAGGTCAAGGGATTGCTGATGGCAATGAGAATAATGTGCTGCCGGGGGAGGAAGAGGAGAAGAAAGAGAATGAACCCTTTGCAGTGCCCACTGCTGGAGCGTTTTACATGCACGATGACAGGTTTCGAGACAATGCCGGTGGACGACACAGGTATTGTCCATTCTCTATGCTCAGAGATAGTGCATTAGTATCTGATTTGATTGAGTAATTTGTTTTGCACTCTATATGTGTATATCATCGTGTCTTGGTAAAAATTTCTTATAATCAGCTGGTTGCTTTCAGAAATTAAAGCTATATGGAACATGGAAGGTTTTTGTACTTTATGTGCCATCTTAACTCTTCAAATACTATGAACACATGTAGAGATATTTAGTCCAGTGGAGCTATTGAACATGCCGCTGTTGAGACGTGACTTAGTCCATCAGAAAGGCCTAATCTTGCCAAACCAGAATATGATTTGATAGAGTAATTAGTTTGGCACCCTATATGTGTATAGCATCGTGTCTTGGTCAATATTTTTGATAATCAGCTGGTTGCTTTCAGAATTTTAAAGCTATATGGACCATGAAGGTTTCTTTTGGATATTCTGCCTAGGTTAAACTCATAAATATTTCGTCTGCTAAGCAATTGATAACGATAGTTGTGTTAGCTCCTGAAACATATTGTAGACATCTGCATTTTCTGGGAAGAAGTCTCACTTCGCGAGTGGAAGATTGTTGCTAGCTTTGTACTCTTAACTTCATGCCTTATACAAAGTACTCTTAATTTCTTGTATAATTGCTTTCCAAGAGAATTACCTGTGCAATTGAGAAGGATTGAATTGAAGGAATCTTTAGTTAGCTGCTATATGATAGAAAAATTGCAGAACAACTTGCTAATTAGGAATTTCTTGATAACTTGCTTTGTTTTTTTAAAAAAAATCAAGCATGTTAAGCTTTGCATGTTCAGAAAAAGAAGTAGCAGGAAGGTTATATTTAGTTACTAGTAATGGGAATGAAGATCTCTCTTCCTCTCTCTCAGTTGCTGGTCGGTGGATTTGAAGATTGAGGTCTTTGTTGATTCTTTTAGGATTTCTGGTTAATTGGCCTTAAAATGATTCTTGGTCATGGTGTACTATACCAGCTTATATGATGCCACCTTCCCTCTTTCAAGGTGACTTAAAGCTCTCAGTAACAGGGTACATTTGTGGATCAGTTTGGGGGTTCCAACGGTTTTCAAGTAAACTTCAACTGAATTGGATAAAATGACCAAACTCATAGGGAAATATGACCCACTTAGTTGATGGTCCACTCAGTATAACTCGAAGTGTCAAATGGCACATGCAAGTATCACATGGTTTGTTATGATGCCTTTGTGCTCTAGCATTCTAAGTTATCCATGAACTGCTATGAGGTTTAGACCTGTTCCCTTGAAAAAACTCTTGCAGAAGTAAAAATCAAGGAGCCTAGTAATAAATAACATTGCAAATTCACATGGTACTGTTTCTTAAGTCACATAGTAATCCTATACAATGTGCTTGATATGCATCCAAGAAATACAAATTGATTGATGAGGCATATAGCTTAAACAATTTGTTCATTAGGGAGCTGGATAACTTATAGATCTAGAAGAGAAGGTTGATCATACTTTAACTCAAATTTATTGAGTGGAAGAACCTTTTTTTTAATGTAATCTTTTTTTTTAATTTAGTAAATCCCAGTTGCTTAAACTGCCCTAACTAAGAGCTCGACGGTGGCCTTTTAAACATTTTATCCTTGGTTACTTGGACCTCCGCTATTATGGTTGGAGATTGAGGGTCTTTTCCATTAGTTATCACTCATGAGTTAATTGAATGGAAGAATGCAAGGAAAAGCACCAAGAGAGCCTTGTCTTATCAAATGTCTGCACAATGGTCAAAGGTTTTTGTCCATACTGCTTTTTTTGTAGTGGGAGAACACATTTTCTGAATTTGTCTACAATGTCAGGTTCCATGAACACCTGATTAGTGTAGTTGCATCTCCGTGAACTTTTCTAATTTGATAAAGGTAGGATGACTCAGAAAAAGAGAATGTTTCGAGCCTGGTATCTCTAGCTATGACGGTAGTTTCTGGAAGCTTTTGGTTTATTTTTTCTGAGTTGAATTACTGCTTAATGTTTAGAGTGTGCTTTTTAAATACTCCCTCCATTTTATTTTATATGGAGGTGTTTGATTGGCCACGTAGTTCAAGAAAGGCTTTTGCTACAAATGTATCGCTACAACTTGTGGTCTTAAACATGCTATGACATTTCTGTGGCTGTAAGAGCGTCTTGTTAAGGGTAAAATGAGATGTTTTAATATTAAAGAGTTTTCTGCCACATAAAATGGATTACAGGGAGTAGTAATATGGAATTGTATTGCTTTTTGAAGATTAGATGTCAGATGGTTTGACGTATTCTGAGTCTATAAAATTGGTGCTTGAGGACTTAAATGTTATTAAAATAAAATTAGTGTTTAAACCTTGATTGTTGTGAATTCGCTGAATTTGGTCATTTGATAGCTAAAAGATTCTATTGTTTTATGCTAATTATGCATTAGCTACTTTATCCTGTATATCTAAGATATTGTCGGAATAATTGTACTGGTAATGCTAGCTGCTGCTTTTCTTTTCTGGCTTAAGACTACGGGTAGCATGTAGATAATGAACCATTACTTGTTCT
Organism: Nicotiana otophora; assembly: GCA_000715115.1. Lineage (NCBI taxonomy): Eukaryota > Viridiplantae > Streptophyta > Magnoliopsida > Solanales > Solanaceae > Nicotiana > Nicotiana otophora. The sequence goes on from AWOL01S0018317.1 coordinate 70,179, forward strand.
TTTCCCTCTTTTTGTCTGCTAGAGTTTCTTCATTGGTTGTTCACTTTCTTCTGTGCATCTCTGGTCCTTCTGGGCCATTAATTTGCATATCCCACAACTTAGTCCCGTTTGATGTCACCCATAACTTCCCTAGTGTCCATTGTTCCGATGGTTGAAATATTTCATCGACCACGCATGTTGGATTCCATTCTACCAATTATTCTAAATCAAGAGCATCACTCTTTATTGTATAAAATTCATCAGAATCATCTTCAGTCCCTCCCTGGCACTTCTTGGCTTTATTCACACATGCAGAGCATTCTTCCCACCGTATGAACATCCCTCCGCAGAATAATATTTTCCTCTTGTCAAGCTACACGTGTCCTCTGCTCCTTCAGTTGACACTTATGAGTTTTTTGAATATGTTGATAGAAATGGTTCTAGCCGCAACATTCCCCCCCCCCCCTCCCAGTTTGTACCTGATTTTGAAGGGACCCTTGGAGCAACGGTAAAGTTGTCTCCTTATGACCTATAAGTCACTGGTTCGAGCCGTGGAAGCAACCACTAATGCTTGCATTAGGGTAGGCTGTCTACATCACACCCCTTGGTGCGCCCCTTCCTCGGATCCTGCGTGAACGTGGGATGCTTTGTGCACCGGGATGCCTTTTGTTTGTACCTGATTCTGTCCGTGTCTCTTTGACTTCAACATCATCATGTTCCTTTTCCTTTAGTACATGTTATTCATTGGTCAACTCTTACATTTTATTCCATCAGAAAAGGGGTTGGGGTATTTGTGGAAGATAGGACGTTGTAGTTAAAATTAATACACAATGAAGGTCTGTACACCTTGAACTCTTGCAGCTTTCCTCACGAGAAGATAATAACTTTACCATCCATTTTTTATATATAGAACTGCTGGATACTACTCCCTCCGTTTCAATTTAGAGGAGTTAGTTTGACTCGGCACAGAGTTTAAGAAAAAAAAGAAGGTTTTTGAAACTTGTGGTCTTAAAAGCTTAAGGGGGTAAAAGCTTTGTGGGGCCATGATATTTGTGTGGTTATAAAAGCTTCTCATTAAGGGTAAAATGGGTAAAATGAAGAGTTTAAAGTTGAATTATTTCCAAATTTAGAAATGTGTCATTTTTTTGGAGCAAACTAAAAAAAAAGTACCTCATCTAATTTGAAACAGAGGGAGTAAATGAAAAAGAAGTTATGAAATTGACAAATGAAGAGCATGAGTGCTTAACACAGAGTTTTAAAAAGTGAAGACAAGAGAAAGTGAAATATAGATGCTCTATTTCTTTTGTGCAATGAAGCGTGGAAGATTTCAAAATCTTAATATTTTCTTTAAAAAGTGAAGATCGGGGTAAAGTTGAGTGTAAGTCCTCTTCCAGTATCTTTTGGATATTCAGACAAATTAGACCATTCAACTAAGAAGGGTGAAATACCCAAAGTCACGCTATCCCTTGTTGTAATTTTGCTTATCTGATATATTTTTTCCCCGTCACTTTGTTTAATGGGAACCTCTCAATTTGGATCCTTAGCTTACCCATATCAAATAGGTGTGATATGGGTATGGGTGCTTTGGGTGGATTCTTCAACTTACACTGAAAATCAGAAGAAAACTACAAGTACCGGTACTGGATATTTACATTTTATACAAATCGTGTAGGTTTTGTTCCTGAATCCGTATATAGCTGTTCCCTAAGTGAGAATGATATTCTGAATATGTCATTGTTGACCTGTGCATTTTATCTAGAACACCAAAATGATCAGGTAGTGATTGAAGACTAGGGATAAAATTGCATGTACCCTTGACCATAGAATAAACACCTACATCATTCTTTCTCTGCTTCAATTTTTTTTCTTGCATTTGTCTAATGTTTTTTTGTTAGCTGCATTGCAACCTCTTTATATGGATGCTTGGTTTGTTCGAAAACATCACCACACAACCTGTACCGTTCTTCAAGTGCAAATGAGATATCAAATTTCATGTTTGCAATCTTCAATGTTTCCGCAGAAGCACTAAATTTATTGTTTAGCGATTGTGTTTTTCATCGTTAATTCTAAATATAACTTTCTAAAGAATTGGAAATTACAAGTGCAATGAAAGTTGGGATCATAACTAAGTTTTGTAAAGTGGAATGTTTCTTCGAAGTGATGCTGCTGCAAAGCATGAGTTTTGATAGTATTTGATGGAAGTGATTGGATACTGGTATGCATGATCACTCGTAGATGAGTTCAATCTGCATTTCTTTCTTTCCTCTCAAAGTCGAAGATTTTGATCAAACTGTAAGTTGTAAGAGTATGTCAGAATAGGCATACCTTTTGACCCCTTCTAAGTATTGGCTTTGCGGACAGTGCTGGTAATGTGCTGAACAACATAAACTGCTTTTCAAGTTGCTTCTATGTACCACTTTATGGGTCTTACTGTTATCTCACTCTCTTAAATGCACAAACCTGACATGTTACAAATGCTCTTCTATTAATAATGAGCACATTTTGATATTGTTGTATAATTGTTTTGCTAGGCGAACTTTTGGTGGAAGGAAGTTATGGGAATCAAAAGATGATCGGAAATGGGGACATGACAAGTTCGAAGAATTGAGCGTGGAGGAGAGGAATTATGAAGAGGTGAATGCTTATAGCCACATGCTTCTTCGTTTTTGCTTATCTTTTTTCCTAGTCTTTTGCATAACTTGTGTTGCTATATCAATACTATTCTATCAAAATCCTCAGGGTAGGAGGGCTTCAAGGGGTCGTTATCGTGGACGAGGTAGAGGGCGAGGGCCTGAACGTGGAACTGTGCTAGCACGAAGACCCAAAGCTGACATCAATGACAACATTCAGGGCAACGATAATAACCAGAAGATTCAAAATAATGCTTCAAAGGGTATGCGAGGCAGGGGTCCAAGAAGGTATCGGCCCTCATTTAAGGACAACATTGGTGCACCACCTCCACCAAACAAACAGTGAGTGTCAATTCAGTTAATTTTCTCCTTTTCGTCATCCGCAAGGATTCTTCTTAATGTTCATCAAATTGAAATTTTCAGATCTGGTCTGTCAGCTGAGAAACTTTCACATCACAGCACAGCCAAAGCATCTACTCCTGTATCAAATGTAGAAAATGATGCAGTGGCAGCTGCTAAGCTAAGCTTTGTGTCAAGCTTGAATTCTGCTTCTCCTCCATTTTACCCCTCTAGTTCCTCCACTAAGGGAATCACTACAATGGACAAGAGAGAGTTGCAAACCGGGACAAGTAGCCGCAGTGCTCAGCCTTCTGTTTTAGGAGATAATTCTGCTGCTGCACGATCAACTGTAGTGCTGCGAGGGAAGAATGTTGGTGATTCTATTAGCCTTGACAAGCTTAATATTGCTGATCCTATTACTGCAGTAGCTGCGAAACCATCATCTGGTTTGCAGTTGCCTCCTGGCTCCTCAACAATAAATCCTACTCAATCTCAGCCATTGAGAGGCCAAGGAATAGGATTTAATGCAATGCCACTTGTAAACTACCAATCTCCTGTAATAAGTAACCAATTCAACCGAGTTTCTCAGCCGACAAACCTCTCCTCTACTCATAGAAATCCTGTTCAAAGTCGAGGACAACCTTCTTTCCAGGTTGCTGGTCAGCAGTTTGCTCAGCGATCTGGTACTGGATCTCAAGGTTCATCTCCCCCCAAAACTGGACAGTCTATCTCTGAAACTAGAGAGATTGAATCTTCTTTGGATTCAAGTAAATCAAAGAGTGCTATGGTTGCAAAAGGAAAAGGCACTCTTCAGAGCACTGGAAGGGGTTCAGTTCTGCATGGCGGAGCTCAGGTTATGGGTGCACCTGGAAGTGTTGGTAGTGGCGATCAGAACTTTCCTGCATCACCAACCTTTTTGCCAGGTAAGACCTTTTATAATTAGTATGATTCGTATAACATTCTTTATAAACATCATCTGTATGTGCCCCTTGGAATGGTTCAGCAGGATGGTTCGTGCAGTACTCTTTCACTCAATTTATTTTTGGGAAATTATTATATACAAGTAAAAAGATTCATTATAAAGTCATCGGCGGGGAAACAATGCAGCATCTAAAGTCAAAGTTATTACATTACAATGCTTGAACCAAAATGATTGGATATTATTTGAAGCTGCAGAGAGGATGATGTTTTTGGTGTATATTTACTTTCATCACTTTGGTTGTTCTATCATGGCCAGAACTTTTGTTGTTGTCATTGATATCCCTAGCTCTTGATAGTGCAACATATAGTTGTCCGTGTGAGAAAACGACAAATGTAGTTTAACATTGGGAATTATTTGTCCCACTACTTTAGGTGAAATGTTGATAGACTAAAATTACCCTGAAATGTTGATCGACTTTTATATTCTTCAAATAATTCATTATATTTTCCAAAAGTGAATTTCTTTTGGGTAATATTGTAATATTCAGAATTTTATAGTAATATTCAGTATTTTGATAAGTCCCGGAAAATATGATAAACATTATGGAATTTAAAAGGTTAACTCTAGAAAATATAAAGATTTCACATAAACATGTCATTTTAAATTCTTTAAAGTTTCAAGACACTTTTAAATTCGAAGACAAACTTTATAGTTTATAGTTTATATTTTTTTACATTAATGTTGAATGAATAATTTAGTTCTTAAGGGGCATAAACGTTCATCGACTTTTTATGGGCATTTGGTCATTCAACTTTTTATTTAGTGGTATCCCACTTTTCTATTAGCATAGATATATAACAACAACAACAACCCAGTGAAATCCTACAAGTGAGGTCTGGGGAGGGTAGGATGTACGCAGCCTTACCCCTACCCTGGAAGGGCAGAGAGACTGTTTCCGATCTGTTAGCATAGATATAGATATAGGTTATGCTATAGTTAAATTGAGCCATATGTGATATTTATCAAGAATGTTGTCTATTATTGATAGATTATGGTCATTATATTGGTGCAAGATTATGCTGTAGTTATATTGAGCCATGTGATATTTATCGAGAATGTTGGTTTGTTATTGGTACATTATGGTAATTATATTGGTGCATATTCCTAAAGGAAAATCATATTTTTACCTCCAGCTTCCGAGTGACACTTAGTTTTCCTCTCTTGTGAATTTGCAGTCATGCAATTCGGGGGACAGCACCGCGGTGGCATTGGAGTTCCTGCTGTTGGCATGGCCTTTCCTGGATATGTTGGTGGTGGTTTGGGGAATTCTGAGATGACATGGTAAGCTTTTATGCCAATGCGACCAGGGAAAGATGAGTGTAACTTCCATGTGCTGTATGGAGATTTTATTACTTAGGCATTTTCCATCATTTACCCAGTTGTGGATGGGATGAATGGCACGTCTATGGAGTGAAACCATATTTTCCATCTGAATCGTTGTATATTGTTTTACCTCTGTTCATTTAATCATAAATATTGATACCCTGGTTTTCCTATATTGGGTAATTTTTAATGATGTTGGTTTTCAATTGTCAGGTTGCCAGTTTTAGCTGGGGCTGCTGGAGCATTAGGTGCAACATACTGTTCGCCATATTTTGCTGTTGATGGTGCTTATAATGCTCGCCCATCTGGGCAAATATCTTCTCTCACTGCTGCTCCAAGGTCAGTATTCTCACCTCCATTTCAGGCTATTCCCGTTTCATTAGTATTCTTCTTCGTGCTGGCTTGTGTGTATCATACTTGTTCCGCATGTTTCATTCATTCCTTTGCATATACATTATTCTCTTGCCTTGTTTTGCTTAATGGAGATGTCGCTATTGTCTGTTCTGCGACGGCTTACTCATGATGTGTGAACTCTGATAGCATGACGAGTGTCAAGACTAATGTGACCCATATTTTTCTCTCGAAGAAAAATTTGTCCTGGTTGCTTAGCTCGAAAAGCAAATGGTAAAGCCTGTACAATTGCAACCAAAAGTTTTGAGGGATCCATTTTGTTGTTTTGGCTATTTATGGATATTTATTGTAAGTTTAGTCTAAGGAGCATACTCTCTGAGAGAGTTCTGCTTGTGCAATGTATTTATTCAGTCTTCATCGACAGTTACTGGTTTGTGGATTTGTCATCCATTCTCACCTATAAACATCATTTGTTATTACAATTTGTCTGTGAGAAAGTGACTTTTTGGTTCTGTAAAATATTGCAGCTATGCATGTAGCAGGCATTTTTTGATTATGGTTGTAAAAAGTGGAAAAGAAACTTAACAATCGCTTCCTTTGCAGCAAAGAGAACAATACCGGTAAACCAAATAATGACTGCAATCCCCAACAGAGACCAGGTGAGATATATGGTGCTTGTGTTCTAGTTTTTGCATAATTTGCTCTGCTCCTGCATATCTGTGGACCTATATCACTTATCTTGTATGCCCCATTTCATCTCTCAGAGCTCTCAAATGATGACTTAGGTCAGCGTCAGAGGAATCCTCGCAGGCAAGCTTATATTCAACATTTCTGAAATGAGGCTCTATTTCCAGCCTTCCCTTTTTGCTTAATTACATGAATTTTTTTGTTTAATTAACCATTTTAAATTTTGCATTCATCTATTGTTCTTTGCAGATATACAGAGATGAAGTTTGATCAGTGAGCTTGTTTGTAGGTTGAAGCTGTTTAATAAGCAGATTAAGGTCGAAAGTTACAGTCAATTTTCTTTTTTAGTTTACAGTTAAAATTTTCCATCTATAGTTAGTGTTCTGCGAATCTCTGAGCAAAACTTGTGGTGCTGCAGGCATTCTCCCAGACCCTATGCTCTCCGACTGTTGATGGACTCATCTAGGGCTCTCATGTGTTGTGATGTATTTTAGGTAACAATTTTGCTCATGAGTTTACTATCATAATTTCTTGTGTTTTCTTTCCTCAACGTTTTTTCATCACCATGACAATTGCACCTCCCCACCTTCCTAAGAAGAAAGCCCCCCAAAAAGCACTCTTACTGGCCTGTAGAGGGGGAATTTTTAAGTCGAATGAATTTATCTGATGGTATCGTGATCTATCTGAAGGGGAACAGTATTGGGGCATTTTTTCTACTACCGATTTATACATCTTATGTTTTTCGTTTCTTCCGGATCTATATTCATTGTATTCTGTTCTCATTCTGGACTCTTTATCCACAGGTTTACATGACAAACGCCTGCTCATGCTGCTTCACTTGCAGGATACCTGCAGCTTGACGGGTGGCAGTTATTTGTTTAAATATGTGGTATACCATTACAGTACTCTAGTCTTCATACTTGTGCAAGTCTCTTTCAAAAATTGAGAAATAAGTTTTACCTTATTTTTTTAAATCTCAGGTTCTTGTGGCTTGGTTTTTCTTTAACTGAAGGAATTGAGAATTGTTGGTTGGTTTATTCAAATGATGACGAAAATAATGGTAAAACTCCGGAAGCGATTGCAGCTGTTTTGTTATTATGTGAAGTTCTCCTCTTCTGAATAGATTGCCCCCGTGTCTTCCCAAGTTCTCCGTTGGTGGCCTTAAGTTACTACTTATTTGGTGGATACTTTCAGGGTGTTGTAGTTAAATATTATGTTAACAAGAGAGCATAGCTTGCTCAGATGTTGAATAATAAATTTTGTTACAAAAATACTTTTGTTTCTCCAATTTTATGCACATATGGAATTGATGATGGACCTCACTAGTGGGATTACTTTCTAGTCAATGGATTGTTGGGAAACCTTGTGTAACATTATGTGTTAAGACTTGTGTCTCTTTTGTTGGAAGCAAGGTGATACTTGGGAGGAAATGGTAGGGGCTGCCAATTGTTATTTAAGAGAGTAAGGATGCGGGGGGAGTGCCTTGGGGGTAACTTTAACTTTACAACTGAGGGTTTAGCAGTAGAAGGAAATTGTTAGTGGATAAATGAGGATTTCTTTCATCGGAATGATTGCATAACCTATGAAACTAATTAGTGAGCGTGGTACTTTTGACTGTATAGTATATTTTGCTATTTATTATATAGGAATTAAAAGGTTGTGTGATGATTTCTTTTAAAATCAATATTAGTGTTTTCTGATGATTATTGAACTTTTTTGTGGAAAAATGGCTCAACTTGATCTAAGTCAGCATCCAAGTGTTTTACTTGGACGTTGCAGAAAGTTTATGTATACTAACACTTGCAGCTTTCAGTTTTACATATGTTTGTCACTACAAGGGCTTTTTTTATATAATAATTGGGGTTGAACATGTGAAGGAGACCAAGAGGCCTTATGATATTTTAGAAACCAAAAGGGCTGTCAGTATGAAGCTGTTTAAATGTTATTAAGTGTGTGAAAACCGTTCACCAAACTGCAGGCTGGTAAAAACAGAAATTTCTAGGCCAATGCAGAAACGGCATTGTGAAAAAAAATATATCTAACTATACATGATAAGATGATGGCCCTATTTCCACTTGTTATTCTCTATTTTGCTGCAGCAAACGACGTTGATGAAGAGTCAATTTTTGATTTGAAAGGGTAGGAGAATCTCTCGGAGTTATGCGTACAGCGCATCTTCCTTAAATCACCACAGAGTTCGAGCATTTAAATAATGCTAGTTGCAAACTCTTTCATACGAAAATTTGATCGTAGTCAATGAGTTGGATACATGCCGGGTTTCTCAACTAAGATTCTCGCTGGTCACTCTTATTTTGTATGCTTATTCTATTTAACAGATATTTGAACTAAATAACGATAATATAACAAATTTCGGAAGCAGTTCATCTGTGGTATCATTCATTGGATCATATATTACAAAGGCAAGTTTGACTAAGACAGCAAAAATCGTCTCTTTTAGCCTCGTTTTTGGTGTCTCCACCATTTAGCGGCAAAGTCGCCTCATCTTAGCACCCACACATAGTTTTGGTCAAACACCGATTCTTTACTTCTTTATTGGACGATTGGTTAGACCAAATTTATCTTTACCAGAAATTGCCACTTCAGCCCTTATTTAGGCATTTAACAAATAATTGGAAAGAATTTTTTTTCCTAATCACGTAAAACAGTACGATATCAGTCAACTTGAGATATTATCAGACTAGTTACATAATATAAACTTAGTGTAAAAAAATTTCAGTGTTTAGTTCAGTGACAAGTAATGCAGAGATTTGTATTATTATATAGGATTTATAAGTAGTACTGAAGTTTTCCTAGTTGAAAGTTTAGTTAACAATATATATAGTCAATGCCAAGTTTTATGTTACATCCTCTGCATCCCAAGGTGAGGTATAATGAATATGAAATTTGTTAATCATGATTTAAGTGAGTGTAAAGTCATAATATGATTATATATATGATGTTTGGATATAAAATATAAAGTTTAGGAAAAATCAGATTTAAGTTGCGGGAAAACCGACTAACAGTTTGCCTTGTAACGAAGCTTTTTGAGCAATACATTTCGTGTGCTATATGAGGTCTTTTTGGGATATATTATATACCAAATTGAAGGTCTTGGAATTTAGTTTCGAACACTTTTAACCGTTCATTCATAGGACGCTTGGATAAAAAGATATAAGCGTCTGAAAAAGGGCCAATGCTAGGGTGCCAAGCTAGCACCTCTTTGACTTTTCAAAAGTAGATATATATATATATATATATATATACAACAACAACAACAACAACAACCCAGTGTAATCCCACTAGTGGGGTCTGGGGAGGGTAGTGTGTACGCAGACCTTACCCCTACCCTGGGGTAGAGAGGCTGTTTCCAAATGACCCTCGGCATCCTTCCCTCCAAGAACTCCCCACCTTGCTCTTGGGGTGACTCGAACTCACAACCTCTTGGTTGGAAGTGGAGGGTGCTTACCATCAGAGCAA
>AWOL01S0018317.1:87360-97463 GCA_000715115.1 Nicotiana otophora
TTTTTTTTTTTTTTTTTTTTTTTTGGGCTGTGCTAGCTTTAGAGTCTTAATTTCCTTGATTTAGCCGTAATAAACTCTATGAATCTGCTTCTGTTCTTTTCTTTCTTTGCATGCCTTGGCTAACTTCTGACAATTAATATCTCTCTTTCAGAACAATATGCAGCACGTACTGTGCTAGGTTCAAGTCAAATTGCTTGGTGGATCATGGAAAACCGGCGGGAATACTTTGATAGGGCAAAACTAGCTTTCAACCGAGTGAAAAAGCTTGTCTTTCTTTCTGAATCACAGTCTAAACGTTGGCTAGCTTGGTGTGAGGAAGAACATATAAAGCTGAAAACCCAGCCTGCGCTGGTTCCACTTTCCGTTAGTGATGAACTGGCTTTTGTAGCAGGCATCCCGTCCTCACTAAGCACTCCGCTATTCAGTCCTGAGAAGATGCTGGAAAAGAGGCAGCTACTGAGAAATTTTGTTAGGAAAGAGATCGGGTTGACAGACGATGACATGCTTGTCACGTCCTTGAGTAGTATAAACCCTGGAAAGGGTCAGTTTCTGCTTCTTGAATCAACACGTTTGCTGATTGAGGGAGGATCTGCTGTTAAAAGTCAAGCTTATCAGAAAAGGGCATTGCTTCATAACTGGAAACAATTTGGTGAATTGGAAAACGAATCTTCTACCTTGGAAAATAACCTGAAAAGGAAAGTGTTGCAGCTACCACAGCTTTTCATTAAGGAAGTTAACTATGAAGCTGGAATTGATGAAGATAGCAGAACTCGGAAGCTTTTCTCGGTGACTGAAGGAAAGCAGGGAGAGAAGCTTAAGGTTCTTATTGGCTCAGTTGGATCCAAGAGCAATAAGGTGCCTTATGTTAAAGCGCTTCTCAACTTTCTATCTCAGCATTCTAACTTGTCAAACACGGTACTATGGACTCCAGCAACCACTCGTGTCGCTGCACTTTATGCTGCTGCAGATGCTTATGTAATGAATTCTCAGGTGAGCCTTTACTACTCTATCTAACTTAATTACGGCTCAGTTTCAGGAAATGTAGAATGGCTATGCTTGTGTTAGATATTAATATTAAACAAGAGTTTAATAGGGAAGTTTATGTAACAGTGAGAAGGTGAAAAAGTAAGAAATATAGTTTCTGCTTTTAGAAAGAAGGGCAAGTGAGCTGGATAGATGAAAAAGAAAAAGAGAATATAGGTCAAGTAAGTACACATGGATGGCGTAAAAAAGAGGATACAGATATCAAGATTAAATAACCGATTGTAACCTATGCATCCTCTGGATGCTTCTTGTTAATGAAATACAACTTATTTCATCAAAAAAGATTAAATAACAGATTGAATGATGGTTTTACTTTTTAAAAAAGAAAGGTTAAATATAGTTTGAGAAGTGAAGAACTAAGAAACAGTATATTTTCTTTTTTGATGAATAAAGTTATGTACTAAGAAAAGAGATTCTGATTTTAGCTAGAACTGTGAGTAAATCAGACTGGAAGAGAAAAAAAATGTAGGTCAAGTAAATAGACATAGATAGAGAGGGCAGGGGTTTCTTATTATATCTATGCTCCGCATATCTAAATTACAATAACAACAACAACCCAGTATAATCTCACTAGTGGGGTCTGGGGAGGGTAGTGTGTACGCAGACCTTACCCCTACCCTAGGGTAGAGAGGCTGTTTCCAATAGACCCTCAGCATCCTTCCCTCCAAGAACTTCCCACCTTGCTCTTGGGGTGACTCGAACTCACAACCTCTTGGTTGGAAGTGGAGGGTGCTTACCATCAGAGCAACCCACCATCCGCATATCTAAATTATCTTCATGATTGGTGATACTTAGATTGAAATGAATTGAAAGCACAGTAAGGCTCTGCTATCTTGTAAAGAGTTCTCAGGGAATGTAAAGATTACGTAGCAACATGAATCTTTTTGCTATAATGAGTACCAAGTCATGCCATTTGAGCAGTATAAACTGTGGGCCTCCCAATGAAATTGACAAGCTGGGTTAGCTGGCTTGATGTATCCCTTTATGAATTCAACTTGGGTGTATATGAGGTATCGTGCTAAAGAGCATGGATATTGTTTTTTAAAATCTTCTGTTCACGACTAGTGCTCTAGAGGGAAGAAGATAGAATGTACTGGTTCAGTTGATACTTCTGTTTCTTGAGTCATGGTTGCTTACTTCAATTGACACACTTATATTTTGAGGGATAGTTGCTTAGTTCATTTGCTACACATTTTTATGCAATGATTGCTTACTATTTGCAGGGACTTGGAGAAACATTTGGGAGAGTAACAATTGAAGCAATGGCATTTGGTCTTCCTGTAAGATTCTCAATTCCGTACTGCCAAGAGTATATTGTGGTCACCTTTAGATAATGCATGTACTTGCATGCCATCAAAGCAGAATCTAAAACTGTTTTGTATTTTCCTTACTAAATCACCTCATTATTAAAGACAGGGCTAAAGCAAGTGGATTTGGCGTATGATTTTGATACAGGTGCTGGGAACAGATGCTGGGGGCACGAAGGAGATCGTTGAACATAACGTAACAGGTCTTCTCCATCCTTTGGGACGTCCAGGCGCTCAAGTTCTGACCCAGAATCTTCAGCATTTGCTGAATAACCCATCAGAAAGGCGGCGAATGGGAAGTAATGGAAGAAAGAAGGTAGAAGATATGTACCTAAAGAAGCATATGTACAAGAAATTCGGAGAAATATTATACGACTGCATGAGAATAAAATAGCACCGGATATAGGGCATTTTTCATTCTTTTTCGATTATACAATTTTCCAGTACTGCTGTTGGTCTTTCCACTATCTTCTTCCTTTTGACAGTACGAAATTTAGTTAGTGTTTACTGATAGAGATCCGACTTCTTTTAGATTTTACTTTGCCAACTTGTCTAATTTGCTTGAAAGTTGAAATATATCCATCGGTTGGCTTTCTGAAGGCCATCAGATTAGAAACGTTAGGAAAAAGGTTTAAACTTGTTCTACTACTATCTGAAATCATTCAATTTTAGCCCCGAGTCCATAAAAATATAGTTTGGGTCCATTCATAAATCGTAATTCTTGAAAATCGTTCTGAATTTGCTTCTGCCATTAATGGAACTTTTGCGAGAAATGGGCGTACTCCAGGTGTCAAAATACCTAAACGAAAATTGTTCAAATTTTCTGCTTTATTTTTTACTATGATTTAAGATCATCGTTATTCTTTTAAGTTGGATCTCCACTAGGGGTCAAGCACAACCAGATTTTTTTCTTAAAGGCAGGTCAATATAACATTCAATGTAACGGAGGTCAAACAGTGGCCACCCATTAGTCGGAAAATTATACTGTCTAGCTACGTAATTTTAAAAAATAAATGTATATATTGTTGATTTTCTCACTGTATGGAGCTTCATATCTTAGCTCATCCATGGAGGCGCAGAGAGTGAGTTCAGAAGAAGAAGCTACTGTTGTATATTGATGTTAACGAACTACTGTACAACTCTATTTATAATTAAGTCTAATGACTAACTAATTGGACAACTCACATCTTGCTGTCAACTAACCACTAACAACTTAATTAACTAACCACTTAACTGTCCAGTTTAGCTACTAAGCTGTTTTAAGCTAACTAATAATCTTAAGACTCCCCTCAAGCTGGAGGGTATAAAATGTTGAGTACTCCCAGCTTGCCTAACAAGTACAAATGCTGAACTCTCCCAAGCCCTTTTGTCAGCAAGTCTGCATGTTGATCTCTAGTCCCCACATAATGTGTTTTCAGCTTTCCTTTCTTGATCTTGTCTCTTATAAAGTGGCAATCGATCTCTATGTGCTTAGTCCGTTCATGAAAGATAAGATTTGCTGCAATTTGAAGTGCTGCTTTGCTATCACAAAATATGTCCACAGGCTGCTTGATCTGCACTCCCAATTCTGCAAATACCCCTAAGAGCCAAACTACTTCTGAAGTTGCTGCAGCTAGACTTATGTATTCTGCTTCAGCTGAGCTCCTTGACACAGTTTGTTATTTCTTTGACTTCCAAGATATCAGGGAGTCGCCAAACTTAACTATAAATCATGTGACTGATCTCCTAGTGTTGGGACATGCTGCCCAATCTGCATCACAGAACAAGTAAGGCTGTTTGCTACTCCACTATTCATCATTATGCCTATTCCTGGTTCCAGTTTTACATACTTCACAATCCTTAATGCTACATCTCAGTGTGATTTCTTTGGAACTTGCATGAATTGACTCAGTGTTTGTACTGCAAAACTGATGTCTGGTCTTGTGATTGTTAAGTACAACAATCTCTCTATTAGTCTCTGGTAGGCTGTCACATCTTCCAATGGCTCATCCCCTGAAACACCCAAATGTTTGTCATGCTCTATTGAGGTGAACTTCTGATTTGTGTCCAAAGGTGTTGAGACTGGTTTGGCTCCTCCTAGTCCTAAGTCTGATATTAATTGCAATGCATATTTCCTTTGGTTCAACAGGATTCCCTTGTGTGATCTCAGCACTTCTATCCAAAGAAAAAACTTCAATTCTTCGAGATCTTTCACCTTAAACTTCTGATGCAATACTTTTTTGGTCTGTTGAATTGGACTATCATTGCTTCCTGTGATCAAAAGATCATCTACATATACTAACACCACCACTATGTCACCCTTTTCTTTCTTAGTGAACATAAAATAGTCATGTAAGCTTTGACAGTAGCCTGCATCAACCAAAGCCTCTGGCAGTTTTATGTTCCATTGTCTTGAAGCTTGCTTCAGACCATACAATGATTTCACTAGTTTGCACACCTTTGTCTCCCCCTTTCTCCTGAAGCCTTGAGGAAGCTCCATATAAACCTCCTCAAATAAGTTCCCCTGTAGAAATGCATTATACACATCCATTTGAATTCAAGTTCCTTGAGGCTGCCAATGCAATGACAGACCTGACTGTCACCATTTTAGTGACTGGTGAGAATGTTTCATGATAGTCCAATCCCTCTTTTTGGCTGTAGCCTTTTGCAACTAGTCTTGCTTTGAACCTCTCAATTTCACCATAACCTTTGTATTTTACCTTGTATACCAATTTTGATCCAATTGCATTCTTGCCTTTGGGAAGATCAACTATCTCCCATGTGTTATTGTCTTCTAGAGCTTTGATCTCCAGCTTCATAGCTTCTATCCACCTCTCGTCCTTTGAAGCCTCCTGAAATGTTTGTGGTTCTATGATTGTTGAGATTTTTGCTACTAACTTTCTGCCTTGTGCAGACAACTTGTGATAGGAAATGTAGTTTGATAATGGATATGCAATGTCCTTCTGTTTTCATGTTGTAACATAGTCTTCAAGCCATAGTGGTGCTTTAGTAGTTCTACTAGACCTCCTCAGGTTAGTATTTGTTGAGCTGGCATCAGGAACTTCATCTCTAGCATTATCAGTTGCTGGTACACTATCAAGTATTTCAGCCATTTCTTCAACCCCAGCATTGTCAAGATGTTCATGTTCAACATAATAAATATCAGCTTGATTAGGAACTGTATCAACATCTGCAACTGTATCAGCATCTGCAGGTGAATTTGCATCTGTTGCATCTACTGTTGTATCTGCATCTATACTGTGTATATCTTGATGCCTATGAGCTTGTTGATTGTTTTGTTGATGAGCTACCTGAGTGTCAAGAGATCTCCCCCTCTCAGGGGCTACATCAAAGACAGGATAAGAATCAGAAACAAACAAATGAGCTTTAGTTGGCTTAGCAAAGGGAAATATGTGTTCTTTGAAAATAACATCACGGCTCACAAAAAACCCGTTGCTACTGAGATCTAAGAGCTTGTAACCCTTTTGAGTAGTGGAATATCCTAAGAAAACTGTTGCTCTTGCCCTTGTACCAAACTTGTCATTTCTGACAATAGTGGTGGCATAGCAAAGACATCCAAACACTCGCAAATGATCAAGAGATGGTGGCCTTCCATGCAATAATTCATGAGGTGATTTTCCTTGTAGAACTTCAGTAGGCAGTCTATTAATCAAATAGACAGCCCCCTCGACACATTCTCCCAGGTATCTAGTTGAAACTTGAGCTTGAAACTTTAATGCTCGAGCAATGTCTAAAATGTGTTTGTGTTTTCTCTTAGCTACCCCATTCTGCTGAGGGGTATACATACAACTGCTTTGGTGAATTATACCATATGAATTGAACAAATCAGTTCACACTTTGTTAAAAAATTCTGTTCCATTATCAGTTCTAACCACCTTAATAACAGTAGAAAACTGAGTCTTTATTAATGGGAGAAACAACCTTAGTACAGTAGCAACATCACTCTTCATTTGTAACAAGTAGACCCATGTAAATCTGGTATGATCATCTACTATAGTAAGGAAAAAATGCTTTATATCATGAGTAGGTGTCCTATAAGGACCCCATGCATCCATGTGAATCAATTCTAAAGGCTTTTCACTAACAGTATGACTAGTAGGAAACATTAACCTGCTTTGCTTAGCTAGCGGGCAAATAGAACAATCTTTATTGATAGCTACATCTAAAACTTTATCCTGTAGGAATGACATGTGCTTCATAGTCTTGATTGAAGCATGCCCCAGCCTTCGATGCCAAAGACCATTGTCTATTGTTTTCCTTGTACTACTACACTCTTCACTAGATTCTTCACACTGTTTTGATTGTTCCTTTGCCTCACAATGTATAGACCTCCTTGATCTTTACCAACCCCCTTCACGTTGCCAGTGAAGAGTCTTGAAAAATGCAAAAATCAGGAAAAAATTGGGCAACACAAGAGAGACTTTTGGTCAGTTTGGATACAGACAACAGATTGTATCTGAGATCTGGAACATATAGCACATCTTTAGCCTTCATACTTTCAAGGAATTCAACAATTCCTATGTGTGTTATATTTGATTTAGCTCCATTAGGTAAGTGAACTTCTTCTTGAGAACTCAATTCACTAACATCTGTTAAGGTGTTAAGTGAAGCAGTAATATGGTGAGAGACACCAGAATCTACAATCCACTCAGTAGTGCCTAAATCTGTCATAAAAGATGTGGCAATACCTGCCAAATTAACTTGAGGTGCAACAACATCTTTGTTCCCATTCAGCATGCCAAGAATCTGATTGTACTGCTCTTCTGTGAAGAAATATCCACCTTTTGCAGGTTCATTAGCAACCTCACCTTCCACTGCCTGAGACCTCTTGTCTACCACATTGTTCCCAACTGCATTATTGACAACAAACTTCTTCTTTGCCTTAAAGTCAGCTGGGTAGCCAATCAGCTTGTAACAATTCTCCTTCAAATGCCCCTTCATATTGCAATACTCACATTGCATATAAGTCTTCTTTCCTTTATATGGTTGTCCACGGCCTACATGTATAGCCATAGGATCAATCTTCCCTGTCAAAGCTGGAAAAGGTTGTGACATTTGACTCTCATCCTCTACAATCATAGCATATGCTTGATTCAAGCTGGGTTCTATTGTCTTCATAAGTATTTGTCTGCGAGCCTGCTCATATGACTCATTTTAACCACTGAGAAAGTGAAGCAATCTCTGTTGCTGCAAATACTCAATGTAGTCCCTCGACTTAGGACAGTCACAGCCAGGAGAAGGAACAAGAGCATCATACTCTGCCCAAAGTTCCTTTAGTTTGGTGAAATAGGTCGCTACTGAGTCAGTCCCCTGCGAAATTGTGGCAATCTCCCTATGTAATTGGAAGATGCGAACACGATTCACCTTATCAAAACGTTCCATTAGATCCTTCCAAATCAAATGAGCACTAAATGTGTACACAATTCCACTAAGCAGGTCCGACGATACAGTGTTCATGATCCAAGACAGGACAATTGCATTACAGGTTTCCCAATCCTCATGCAATTCAGTCCTAAATTGATCCTTTCTACATGTACCAGTCACGAACCCTAATTTTCGCTTAGCTTGTAGTGCAATTAACATTGACCTTCGCCAAAGCCCATAATTCTCAGATCCTGTTAATTTCACTGGAATTAGGATCGAACCAGGTGTATCAGAAGGATGAACATACAAAGGATGTGTATGATCAATTTTCTTTCCAACTTCATCAACATTCGCCATTGTCGTAGAACAGAGAAATCTCGTATCGAAGAAGA
This sequence comes from Nicotiana otophora, assembly GCA_000715115.1. Taxonomy (NCBI): domain Eukaryota; kingdom Viridiplantae; phylum Streptophyta; class Magnoliopsida; order Solanales; family Solanaceae; genus Nicotiana; species Nicotiana otophora. Next base: position 95,468 of record AWOL01S0018317.1, read on the forward strand.
AATTAAAGACGAGTTAACCACAAAATTGATTACTGAAAGAAAAACTCACAACGCGCATGCGATCTAATCACCGATCTGATACCATGTTGATTTTCTCACTGTATGGAGCTTCATATCTTAGCTCATCCATTAAGGCGCAGAGAGTGAGTTCAGAAGAAGAACCTACTGTTGTATATTGATGTTAACGAATTACTGTATAACTCTATTTATAATTAAGTCTAATGACTAACTAATTGGACAGCTCACATCCAGATGTCAACTAACCACTAACAACTTAACTAACTAACCACTTAATTGCCCAGTTTAGCTACTAAGCTGTTTTAAGCTAACTACTAATCTTAATATATATATATACTATGTTGACACCCCTTGACTCTTTGGTGAGTTTATTTCTTTATATTTTGACCCCTCCTAATAAAAATTCTGACTCCGCCTATGAGTTCAAAGTTTCTTAATTTCAAGTAGTATAGTGGCAAATTTGACACTTACTCAAGTTGGCAAATGAAATACTATATGCAAAATCTTTCTAATTTTCTAACTGTACAATCAACACAAAGTGGAAGAACCTTAAAAATGTTACATCTCGAGGCAACAGCCAGATTGAACATGGCCGGAGAAGTTTACCGGAGTATCCATTTTTGTCCACTTGTAATTCTGTAAATCCAGAATATAAGTGTTGTGGGGCTCATTAAATCCCATAGAACCAGTCATCAGAATTTTACCCCGCCACGCTGTCACAAAGGCTACGTTCCGGAGTTCCGCCGGAATCGCCGCCGCAGCTTGCCACGTGGAATCTCGGAGTGCCAGCACATCACCGTCCCGGCACAAGTACACGTTTCCGTCACCACCCTCAACACAAGTTCTCGGACACGTGGCAGAATCAAAGAAATGTTCATTGATTTGGTCCCACTGCCATGTGGAAGTATTAAATGACTCGGCAGTTGTCCCGAACCGACCTTGCATGCTCGTTTCATATCCGCCAATGACGTGGAATTTGCCTTGATAAAAAGTGCAATTACATTCGTCGCGTTCGCTTGCCATGTCAGGCATCGGGACCCACTCATCACTTGCCACGTCATACGCCATGGCCGATTTAAGCGCGTTCTTCTCCTTGTCATGCCCACCAGCAACGTACACCGTCCGTTCAGAATCCGACGCACAGCCAAAAAACGATCTCCGGCAACCGGGCATTTCAGCTCCCCGGCGCCACGTGGCAGTCACAAAGTTATAAACAAAAACGGCGTTAGAAGGCTCCCAAGTAATAGGGTTCCAGCCGCCGATTACCACTAAGCTCAACCCAACTCCGACGAGCTGGCAAAACATCGGCAGCCCATCGGAGTTGCCAGGAAGCGGTGGTAATTCGGCCCAATAACCCGAATCCGGCTCAAAAAGCGTTAGCCTGTAAACTGGAAAAACTGAGTATTTGGATGACCCGAGTTTAATTTTCGGGTCATCAATTCGGGCTTGGGCCATTAAGATTACTTGGCGGGTGAAGCCAGTAGCTCTTCTTAGCTTCCAAAACAATGGAAGTTCAATTAGTTGCTTCCAGTTTTTGCAGACGGATGTAACAGACGAGAAATTGTGGTAGGGGACTCGGATAATACATTCTAGTCCTATGTCGTAAGGAAGAGAGGGAATTAGCTCCATGGCTTTTAAGTCAGAGAGACACAGAGAAATTAAGATAAGTAAGTGGATTTTATAAGAGAAAGAGAGAGACACGAGGAATAAAGAATTAGTGGAGGGAGATGTTTTTTTCACATTATTTTGATTACAACAACAACAACAACCCAGTATAATCCCACTAGTGGGATCTGGGGAGGGTAGTGTATATGCAGACCTTACCCCTACCCTGGGGTAGAGAGGCTGTTTCCAATAGACCCTCGGCATCCTTCCCTCCAAGAACTCCCCACCTTGCTCTTGGGGTGACTCGAACTCACAACCTCTTGGTTGGAAGTGGAGGGTGCTTACCATCAGAGCAACCCACCTTGTCTAAATT
>AWOL01S0018318.1:2503-40062 GCA_000715115.1 Nicotiana otophora
AAAATCACCAAACAGCCCAAACAACATCATTAATAATCATATTGAGCCTCCCAAAACAGTCCACCAACCAACAACATTACTACCAAGCCTTTCGATATATATTTCACAAGTTCTAGCTTCAACGACTTAGCCGCAAGTTGGATAATCTTAAATATATAGAGAGTAATAGGTTACTTAACTTTAAACAGAAAGAACAACTCCAATTTGACCTTAATTTTTCACGAAATATCTCTCCAATTCTGCCACAAGAACAAGGAAGCGAAACTAGCAATTAATTCAGGTTTTTCGGCACTAGCATTACTTTAGAAGACTTGAAATCACCTAGGGTTGATAATTAAAAACTTGAAGGAGTATTTACAGAACATAAAACACTTAGAAAAACCTCCCACACGATCTGGAACAACACAAAAATCAGCAACAACAAGAAGAACAAGAAACTTACTAGCGCCACGGGATTCCCGACATTCGATTTGTGTTGTTTGCTCTTTGTTTGGGTCTTGGATCATGAGAGAACCTTGAGAGACTGTTTTTAGGGTTCTAAGGTCTGAATATACTGAAAAATAATGACTTAAAACGGGGTTGAGGTATCTTATATATATACATATGTCTTAAACAGCCTATGTGGACCCCATAGAGAGCTGCTTGGCGCACTCTCGCAAAAAATGCGAATATCTCTCTATTCCGAGATCATATCGACAAACGGTTTAATGTGTTGGAAACTAGACTCATAGATCTTCAATTTTATAGGTATATCACCCCATAATTCCAAGTACATTGGGAGAAACATGTAGTAACATTTGACCTTAAGTTTAAGTAAAATTACAAACGTAAGTTGCGACAAATTTTATCGACTTTTGTTTCATAACTCGCTTGACTTCAAGACTTATGATATGGATATTATATGATTAAAATACATTAATACATGACCTCTTGGGATAATTAATCACCTCTAGTGTTACCCGAAAATACGGGTTACAACATCCTTGATTTATTTAACTTCTAATACTTGTTAACCACTCTTATACACCCTTGTATCGTTTAAGACCAATAGGATTAACTTCTTATCATCTCAAAGATAATCTCTTCTTGGATTTACGTTGACTAACTTACGGCATGATCTAAGGTAGGTGAATTTGGGTTGTAACACGTTCAACATACTGAAGAAGTACAATATGAAGCTGAACCAGGAGAAATGCTCATTCGGGGTCGGGTCCGGGAAGTTCCTTGGATTCACGGTGTCCAACCGGGGAATCGAGATCAATCCTGAAAAAATCAAAGCTATAGAAAACATCACTGTAGTGGACAATGTCAAGGTCGTTCAAAGGTTAACCGGACGTATAGCCGCCCTGGGTCGGTTCATATCAAGGTCCTTCGATAAGTGTCATTAATTCTTCTCATTGTTGAAAAAGAAGAATAACTTTTCGTGGACCCCGGAGTGCCAACGAGCTTTGGACGAACTCAAACGGTTCCTTTCGATTCCACCTTTGCTTCATACTCCGAAGGCAGATGAGTTGTTGTACCTATAATTAGCAGTATCTGAGATAATAGTAAATGGAGTCTTAGTCCTGGAGGAGGAAGGTACGCAGTTTCCTATATATTATTTTAGCAGGACTCTGGGCAAGGCCGAAATAAGGTATCCTCACCTGGAGAAATTGGCGCTCGTTTTGCTAAGCGCCTCCAGGAAGTTAAAGCCATATTTTCAATGCCATCCCATATGTGTTGTAACTACTTACCTTTGAGGAACATAATGCACAAACCTGAGCGCTCGGGATGGTTGGCCAAATGGGCCGTGGAAATTAGCGGCTACGATATTGAATATTGACCCCGAACCACCATCAAATCTCAAATTTTGGCAAACTTCACGCCGACCATAATACCCGAAGTCTAAAAGGAATTGTTGTTAACCTCGAGGACCCCCTGGGGGATCTGGACCCTCTTTATCGATGGTTCCTCGAACGCAAAGGGGTCCGGACTCGACATCGTGTTGAAGTTGCTCACGGGTAACATAGTTAGGAAATATATTAGAACTGTGAAATTGACTAACAATGAGGTCGAGTTTGAGGCCATGATTGTAGGTTTCAAATTAGCTAAGAACCTGGGGGCCAAAGTGATCGAAGCTAAATGCGATTCCCTCTTTGTGGTAAATCAAGTCAGTGGAACATTCCAAGTGAAAGAGGAATAAATGCGAAGATACTTCAATAAAATACAGGTAACGCTACATCGATTCAAGGAATGGACTCTACAACACGTACCCGGGGATCAAAATAGCGAAGCCAATACTCTGGCTAACTTGGGGTAATCGGTTGATGATGATGAATTCAGCTCGGGAACGGTCGTACAACTCATTAAATCGGTAGTGGAAGAAGGCCATGCCGAGATAACTTGGTACTGGAGAAATCGAGATTTTTGTGCACGAAGGCAGCCAGGTTTAGCTTGTCCGAAGATAATACTCTGTTCAAAAGAACGTTTGATGGCCCACTGGCTATATTCTTGGGGCCGGGAGACACCGAATATGTTTTAAGGGATGTTCACGAAGGCACTTGCGGAAACCATTGGGGGGAAGAATCGTTGGTTTGTAAGATAATCGGAGCTGGCAATTACTGGATCGACATGGAGAAAGATACGAAGGACTTCGTGCAAAAATGTGACGGTCGTCAGAGGCACGCACCAATAATCCATCAACCCAGGGAGTTACTACACTCGGTCCTATCGCCCTGGCCGTTTATGAAGTGGGGAATGGACATCGTCGGTCCCCTACCATGGGCACCCGGTAAGGCTCATATTATACTATTTATGACTTACTATTTCTCTAAATGGGTTGAAGCTCAAGAGTTCGATAAGGTCCGCGAAAAAGACGTCATCGACTTCATTTGGGACCACATCATATGTCGATTCAGTATACCGACCAAGATATTATGTGATAACGAGAAGCATTTTATCGGCAGGAAAGTACGCAAATTTTTGAGGACCATAAGATCAAGAAGATCTTGTCAAGACCCTATCACCCAAGTGGGAACGGGCAGGCGGAGTCGACGAATAAAACAATCCTTTAAAACCTTAAGAAAAGGGTGGCTGATGCCAAAGCGAAATGGAAGGAAATCCTGCCTGAAGCCTTGTGGGCATATCGCGCAACCTTAAAATCCAGTACTGGGGCCACCCTATTTTTGTCCGTCTACGGTGCTGAAGCACAAATACTGGTCCAGGTGTGAGAACCGAGATACAGGTTGCGATATGCAACCGAAGAATCTAATGGCGAGGCCATGAGCACGGAACTAGAACTACATGATGAGAGATGTGAGGCCACTCTAGTCCGGCTGGCCACCCAAAAATAGCGGATAGAAAGATATTACAGCCGAAGAGCCAACCTCTGACATTTCATCATTTAAGACCTGGTATTGAGAAGAGTAATACAGAACACCCAGAACCCGAATGAAGGGAAGGTAGGACCAAACTGGGAAGGTCTGTATCGAGTTATCGAGATTACCGTAAAGGCTTGTACAAACTTGAAGCAGGAAATGACACATAGCTACCAAACAACTATAACGTGACCCATTTATAATGATACTACTGATAAGTATGCCATCATTCGTTTTCTTTTATTTTTGCTAAGAGTTGCAGGCAACAGCCAAAGAAGAATGTAGCTGATTAGGTCTGAAAGCACACGTTGCACTCTTTTTTCCTTGAACCAGTTTTGTCCCAAATGGGTTTCTCGGCAAGGTTTTTAACGAGGAAACAATAAATTGTGATAACTTAGAGTCAAAGACCGGTTTTAATCAGAGTCAATGGTCGCATCAATAGTATCCGAGTCCACTCAAAGATCGACCTCGAATATTGGGGGCCATCACCCTCGGGTCACAATTTATAGCAAGGAAGGAAACTCTATGCTCGAACAGTGTAGGAACGGTTGTTAGGATTCATTGTAAGGGCCAAACGGTCAAATGAACCGTGTCCGAGTAGGTCACATCGGCCGCAATACGTGCTTTTATACAATCTTGTATGTTACGTACATAAATGAAATAAAGTTTCTACTTTGCTAATAAATATTTTTTGCTTCATAAAAGTATCGAGCCTAAGGGCTACTCCTACCCGAGAACTATCGAGCCCAAGGGCCACCCCTATCTGAGCCTAAAGGGGTACACCCACTCAGGGACTGCCGTTCTGGATAAGTTGAGACTGCTCGGGTTATCGCAATTCGGAGGCACAAAACCTATTAGGAAATGCCCAAACCTAAAAGGCTACGACCACCCTAAAACCAGTTCAGAGATGTCCAAAGCCCATAATCAAAACATAAGGCCTTCAACAAAATTCCAAACCTGTTCAAAGGTTACCTCAGCAAAGTTATAGTCTAAAAACATTTAAACAAGCATCTTGGGGAAAGCTTCTGGTCACTCCGAGCCCCTATAAGTTTCAAGCAAAACTTGCATCGAGGACAAGTCTTGTTCGGAAGTCCAAAAAACAAATTATTATGATGTTTTATCCCGTGCTAAGGCATTTGAAATCTTTGCAATTGTAAAAAGGATGCTAAAAGTAGTAGACTTGAAAATTGCCAAAAGGGAAAAAACTTTATATATACATTCCAGACTGTCTTTACAAAGGCCAATGAAACCGGTCTCAACAAAATGAATGTACAAGATGCAAAAACAAAGACAAAATTTCATATGGAACCTACGCCTGATCTTCACCAGAACCCGCCTCATCACTAGAGCCGTAGGGGCCTTCTTTATCTTCGGGTTCATCAGAGCCCTCAAGGCCTTCTTCCTCCTTGGGTTCACCAAGCTTCTTGGCCTCGACCTCGAGCCTTTGTGCCTTCTCGATCTTGACCGACAGGTCGAAGCATCGGCCGTGGATCTCTTCGACGGTCTCCCTCCGAGATAGACGCCTTACGTACTCGGTGGTAGTTTTCAGGCGAGCCTCGGCTGCTTCGACATCAGCCCTATACTAGGCCACCATCTCTTAAACATCGGCTATGGTTGCTTCTGACTTGGACCTTGTTATTTCGAGCTCCTTGCCAGGGGCATCCCGTTCAACAATGGTGGCGCCCAGTCGAGCTTGTAGGTCCTTATTTTATCGAGCCCGTGCATCGGTCTTCTTTTTTACCACTCGTTGTTGAACTTCTACAGATGCACGTTGTGCCTAGGCGGTCTCCTTCTTTGAAGCCAGCCAGTCCATTTTGCCCTTCCAAACATCGGCCATGGCTTAGACCTCATTCATTTCAGCTCGGAGTTGGTCGATCCGGTTAATCCTGAATATCGGGAAGCTGCCCTCTGATCCTAAAGAATCGAGAACTTTGTGCACGAAGGCAACTAGGTTTAGCCTGTCCGAAGATAATACTCTATTCAGAAGAACATTTGATGGCCCACTGGCCATATGCTTGGGGCCGGGAGACAACAAATATGTTTTAAGGGAAGTTCACAAATGCACTTGCGGAAACCATTCAGGGGCAGAATCATTGGTTTGTAAGATACTCAGAGCCGACTATTACTGGATCGACATGGAGAAAGATACAAAGGACTTCGTGCAAAAATGCGACGGCCGTCAGAGGCACACACCAATAATCCATCAGCCCAGGTAGTTACTACACTCGGTCCTATCCCCCTGGCCGTTCATGAAGTGGGGAATGGATATCGTTGGTCCCCTACCATGGGCACCTGGTAAGGCTCATATTATACTATCTATGACTGACTATTTCTCTAAATGGGTTGAAGCTTAAGCATTCGATAAGGTCCGGGAGAAAGAAGTCATCGACTTCATTTGGGACCACATCATATGCTGATTCGGTATACCGACCGAGATATTATGTGATAACGGGAAGCACTTTATCGGCAGCAAAGTAAGCAAATTTTCGAGGACCATAAGATCAAGAAGATCTTGTCATGACCTATCACCCTAGTGGGAACGGGCAGACGGAGTCGACGAACAAAACAATCCCTCAAAACCGTAAGAAAAGGGTGGTTGATGCCAAAGGGAAATGGAAGGAAATCCTGCCCGAAGTCTTGTGGGCATATCGCACAACCTCAAAATCCAGTACTGGGGCCACCCCATTTTTTTCCGTCTACGGTGCCGAAGCACTAATACTGGTTTAGGTGGGAGAACCGAGATTCAGGTTCCGGTATGAAATCGAAGAATCTAATGATGAGTCCATGAGCACGAGACTAGAACTACATGATGAGAGATGCGAGGCCACTCTAGTCCGGCTGGCCGCTAAATAATAGTGGACAGAAACGTATTACAACCAAAGAGCCAACCTCCGACATTTCATCATCGGGGACCTGGTGTTGAGAAGAGTAATACAAAACACCCGAAACCCGAATGAAGTGAAGGTAGGACCAAACTGGGAAAGTCCGTATTGAGTCATCGAGATTACCGGTAAAGGCTCGTACAAACTCGAAGCGGGAAATAACACACAGCTACCAAACAACTAGAACGTGACCCAGTTAAAACGATACTACTGATAAGGTACGCCATCATTCATTTTCTTTTATTTTGGCTAAGACTTGCAGGCAATAGCCAAAGGAGAATGTAGCTGATTAGGCCTGAAAGCACACGTTGCCCTCTTTTTTCCTTGAACCGGTTTTGTCCCAAATGGGTTTCTCGGCAAGGTTTTTAACGAGGAAACAATAAATTGTGATAACTTAGAGTCGAAGACCGGTTTTAAATCAAAGTCAATGGTCGCATCAACAGTATCCGAGTCCACTCGAAGATCGACCTCGAATATTGGGGGCCATCACCCTTGGGTCACGATTTATAGCAAGGAAGGAATCTCTATGCTCAAACAGTCTAGGCACGGTGGTTAGGATTCATTGTAAGGACCAAACAGTCAAATGAACCGTGTCCGAGTAGGTCACATCGGCCGCAATACGAGCTTTTATACAATCTTGTACGTTACGCACAGAAATGAAAGAAAGTTTCTACTGTGTTAAAAAATATTCTATGCTTCATAAAAGTAACGAGCCTAAGGGCTACTCCTACCCGATAACTATCGAGCGCAAGGGCCACCCCTATCCGAGCCTAATAGGGTACGCCCACCCGGGGACTGCTGTTCTGGATAAGTTCAAATAACTCGGGTTATCGAAATTTGGAGGCACAAAACCTATTAGAAAATGCCCAAACCTAAAAGGCTACAACCACCCTAAAACCAGTTCGGAGATGTCCAAAGCCCGTAATCAAAACATAAGGCCTTCAACAAAATACCAAACCTGTTCAAAGGTTACCACAGTAAAATTATAGTCTAGAAATATTTAAACAAGTATCTTGGGGAAAGATTCCGGTCACTCCGAGCCCCTATAAGTTTCAAGCAAAACTTGCATCGAGGACAAGTATTGTTCGGAAGTCCGAAAAACAACTTATTACGACATTTTATTCCGTGCTAAGGCATTTGAAATCTTTGGAATTGTAAAAAGGATGCTAAAGGTAGTAGACTTGAAAATTGCCAAAAGGGAAAATATTTTATATGTACATTCCAGACTATCTTTACAAAGGCCTATAAAATCGGCCACAACAAAATAAATGTACAAGATGCAAAAACAAAGAAAAGAATTCCTATGGAACCTACGCCTAATCTTCAACAGAACCCGCCTCATCACTAGAGCCGTCGGGTCCTTCTTCATCTTCGGGTTCATTGGAGCCCTCAAAGCCTTCTTCATCCGTGGATTCAGCCATTATCCTAGCCTCGACCTCGAGCCTTTTCGCCTCCTCGATCTTGACCGATAGGTCGAAGCCTCGGGCATAGATCTCCTCGACGGTCTCCCTCCGAGATAGACGCCTCACGTACTCGGTGGTAGTTTTTAGGCGAGCCTCGGCTACTTCGACATCAGCCCTATACTGGGCCACCATCTCTTCAGCATCGACCATGGTTGCTTCTGACTTGGACCTCATTATTTTGAGCTCCTTGCCAAGAGCATCCCGTTCAATAATGGTCGCGCCCAGTCGAGCTTGAAGGTCTTTATTTTATCGTGCCCGTGCATCGGCCTTCTCTTTTACCACTTTGAGTTAAACTTCTACAGATGCACGTTGTTCCTGGGCATTTTCCTTGTTTGAAACCAGCCGGTCCGTTTTGCCCTTCCAAACATCGGCCATGGCTTGGACCTCATTCATTTCAGCTCGGAGTTGGTCGATACGATCAATCTTTTGCTGAACTTGTGAGGTTTGGTCATTAGTCGCCATGGCTAAGTCTTCAATGGTAACTTCAAAAACCTTTACCTGTTCGACCAAGTCGGCATGCTCCTTCTTAGCCACATCCGGTTTGGCCTGGAGATTCTTAACGACCCTTTCGTGTTGCTCGCTGAGAAGCTTATACATATCTCTTTCCTCGACAAGCTCCTTGACCTCAGCCTCGAGCTGGTTAACCTTGGTCCGGTACCGAAGAAAGCTTTTGTGATGGAGTACCTATGCCTGCGAAAGGGCAAAAGAAAGAAGACAAGATAAATATCAAGGACTAAGTCGAAAGTCGAAAGAGCGTAATGATACCTTACCTGATTCAGTGCCTGCTGCAACTCGTTTAACGGTATGTCCACCTCGTTCATTTTTGGCTGGTCTTCTTAGGTCACCAGGAATGGAAGGTGACTCGCTACTCCCATAGGATCAGAAAGAACCCCGGGTATCCTCCGGGACAGTGATGATTATCGACCTCTTACGGCGGGGGTCCGTACTCGGGGCAAGAACCTGGTAGACTAACTTTGGGCTCGAGTTTAGCCCTCCGACCTCTGAAGGTGGATACTTTATCGGTACTTCCAGGTCGCTCAGCCCAGAAAAAGTCTTCCAAGACAGACGAGTCCACGTCGTCAAAAAAGGAATAAAGGGGATCATCCATGCCATGAGCCCATTTGTTAGATCTCCTTCCTTGCTTGGGCTTCTTCGAGCATAGACTCAGTATAAGAGGGCTTTCCCGAGATCTCAATTGTAATAGGCACTTCCTTTGGTGTAGAACCGTCATCGTCAAAAGTTTCACCCGAGGGTTCCGTGTCGGCTTTCTGAGTTGGAGAGGCATCGGTCTCGCAAGTCTCCCCCTCGAATGCCTCCCAATCCCCAGGATATATGGTCGTCCCATGAGTTACAAAGACATATTCCTCCTCCGTCTTGTACCCAAGCTGAAGGATGGAGTCGGTGGCAGGCACACGGGAGATGGAGCCCCTCTTGGGCTTGCGGAGCACCCGCTTCTTCGATTTCTTTTCCTCAGAGCTCAGGGAGCCCGAGGGAATTTTTTTTCTTTTCTTATTTCCCTCCATGGCGGCAACAGAGGGATCAACAGGCGGGGCACATCTTTGTCCCCTTCCGAAGGCCTAAGTTCTGTGGTCTTAGGCAAACCTAAATTGATGAAGAAGAGGGATTAGTGTAATATAAAACAAAGACGTAATGTTGGCTATTTGGGAAGAGACCTTACCATGAGAATGAGCTTCCCATCGGCCCTTTGAGAGTCCGCGCCACGTGCGCTCGAAGTAGGACATCTGAGTGCAGATTCCCTTGATCCATTCCTTTAACCAAGGGACCGCATTCTGAACTCGGGCAATAGTTGCACAGCCACAAACATAAATGAGAAGATCAGAATAAAAGAAGAAGAAATTTTGATGAAAATTGCACTTACGAAACGCATTCCATTCCTCACGGAATGGCATGTATTCTGGGGGGATCAAATCCTTGGTCTTCACTCAGACGAAGCGTCCCTACCAACCACCGTCTTGGTCTTCGTCGATACTGGAGAAGGGGGCCTTCCTGTCCCGGCGTGTAAGCTTGACCAGTTCCCATCGAAACATCTGAGGACTGTATAATCGGAGTAGGTGGTCTGTAATGACCCGGCCTATCATTTTGCGTATTACAACCCCGTTTTCCCATTTACTTCCCAATTTATGCATTACAGTTGTTATGTGACACTCCGGGGTGATTGGTTCGGGTTCGGTGAGGTTTTGGAATGAATTGGAACACTTAGTTCCAAGGTTTAAGGCTTAGATTAAAATAGTGACTGGATGTCGACATATGTGTAAACAACTCGAGAATAGAGTTTTGATGATTCCAATAGCTACGTATGGTGATTTTAGACTTAGGAGTATGTACGGAAACTATTTTTGGAAGCTCGTAGCTAAATTAGGCCTGAAATAGCTAAAATAGAAATTTAAGTTTGGAAATTTGACTGGGGAGTTGACTTTTTAATATCAGAGCCAATTTACTAAATCCTGGTAGTGGAGAGGCTGTGAAGTGCGGCCGTACAAGTTTTTGTACGACAACAGAACTTGGAAATATGCGACCGCACTTGGAAATGTGCGGACCGCACATTGGGAGGTTAGAGGGTGTACTATATAACCGAGGCCTAGGGTATTATTTCATGTTTTGGGACCTAGAGAACTCGGTTTGTGGCGATGTTTTGTAGAATTTTCAAGGAATTTATCGGGGTAAGTGATTCTAACTCAGATTTAGTTAACATACATGAATATATCATAGTTTTCATAATTTAATCAGTATTGTGAGATGCAAATTTGTGGGGAAATTGTACAAATTGCATAAAACAAACTTTTGGGATTTGAATACAGATTCGGAGTCAAATTTGAGTGAAATTAGTATGGTTGAACTCGTAATTGAATGGGTTATCAGATTCTGTGAGTTTCGTCGGATTTCGAGACGTGGGCCCCACAAGTGATTTTTGAGTTAAATTCCGTATTTTGTTGGAAAATTAGTATTTTCATATGGAACAAATTCCTATGATTTGTATTGACTGAATCGAATTAATTGTGACTAGATATGAGGCTTTCGGAGGCAAATTTGTGAGGCAAAGGCATAGCGGAGTAAAGAACTACACGGTTTGAGGTAAGTAACACTTCTAAACTTGGTTCTGAGGGCATGAATCCCCGAATTGGTATTATATAAAGTGTTTCGAGGTGACGCACACGATAGTTGACGAGCGTGTGGACGTGCACCATTGAAATTGTGACTTGAATAAATTCTGTGAAATTGTAAAATTAAAAGAATCATGTTATTATCTGAACATTTCCCACGTGTTAGAGGAATTGAGCTGAGGCTCTTATTAAAGATCATGTGTAGGCTATGTGCCGATATTTTAGGACCCAAAGGGTCGTGTTGCTGTTAAATTAATTATTTTAAAATATACATTTCATACTCAGTGATGCTCATCTATTGTGAGAATATTTATGGTATCGGGGCCTGCCCGCCTGCAGCAGGCTATATCGGCTTTATACATATTATTATTATTGGATCGGGCTGCACGCCGCAGCAGGCCTTATAACCTTTACAATTATATGGATCGGGGTTGACCGCCTGTAGCAAGACTTCTTGGCTTTATTATTATACGGATCAGGGCTGCCCGCATGCAGTAGGCCTTATTGGCTTTATTATTATGGATCGGGGTTGCCCTCCTGCAGCAAGCCTTATTTGCTTTATTATTATATGGATCGGGTTACCCACCAGCAGCTGTCCTTATTGGCTTTATTATTGTATGGATCGGGACTTCCCGCCTGCAGCAGGACTTATAGGCTTATTTATTTTACAGATCGAAATTGCCTGCCTGCAGTAGGCCATATCGTCTTTATGTTACGCTTTGGCTGAAGGAGCCCCTCCGGAGTCTGTACACACCCTTAGTGAGCGAAGATGATTTTATATATATATATATATATATATTAGGTATAAACTTCCCAGGGCATGGACTTGCCTTAGTTATTTATATTGTAATGAATTTTCCCTGGACATGGATCTTGTCTGTATCATTTACATGTGGGGGGTAATTACCCCAGGGCTAGATTGGCCTTATACGGTACTGAGGGACTGACTGTCAGTCGATGTGAATATATATATGGGATGGAATATCCCTGGGCTGGATTGGCCATAGATAGTACCGAATGACTGAATGATTTGTGACCAGTAGTACAGGAAGTCTTTCCACTGAGATGTCACATTCCTCATGTCATGAAATATTGATTTATTTTGCTTGTACTGAGTTTAACTGTTGAACTTGAAAGCATGTCTATGTTTCTGTACCATTATTTATGTATTGTACTGTACCTGTGGATCTCGTCACTACTTTTAGCCCAGAGGTTAGTCTTGTTATTTATTGAGTTGGTTGTACGCATACTATACTCTACACCTTGTATGCAGATCCAAGTGCTCCCTGATACGACGACTGCTAGATTTCAGAGTTATTTCTGTTGGAGATTATCATAGTAGTTGCTTGACATCTGTAGACTTGATTCCCTTCCTGTTTAGTTATTTTACTATTCTATATTTCAGACAGTGATTTTTATCAGTCAGACTTTGTATTCATTTAGATGATCATGTACTCAGTGACACCGGATTTTGGGAGTGTTTATATTTATATTTGTGAGATTTCTTCCGCTGAATTTAATTATTATAGTTTTCAAATTTAAAAGAAATGGTGGTTCATTGGGATTGTCGGCTTGCCTAGTATTGAGTTAGGCACCATCACGACATGTGAGAATTTGGGTTGTGATAAGTTGGTATCATAGCCAAAGTTACATAGGTCTCACGAGTCATGATCAGGTTTAGTAGAGTCTTGCGGATCGGTATGGAGACGTCTGTACTTATCTTCGAGAGGTTGTCGTACCCTTAGGAAAATTTCACTTTCTTGTATTCTATCGTGCGGAATTGATTCAGCTTGAAACATAACTCTTTGAATTACTTCCACGCATTCGTGTGCGTATGTGAGCGCTCAGTATCAGTTGTGCATCGTTGGCTTGTGATTCCATGAATGAGGTTCGAGATATGTATTCTGTTTTTTTGGTGATGGACCAGTCTAGAGGACTTGAGGCCAGGTTTAGACCTTAGCTTAGAATCAGCAGTTTCGGTTGTGAGAACTTGTACATTTGGACTCATATGTCCGATAATTTCCTTACGAGAAGAATGCATGGCTCGATGAGCTGTTAAATGGCTATATGAAAAGTATGAAGTGATTGCGGGATATGTTAAGATGGTTTGAATCTTGATTTGATATAAAGTCTCGAGTATGAATGTGTTGAGGATCTTTCACGTTGTTAAATTGTGGGATAAATTAAATCACATGTCGTGTTGATGAGTTCAAACTGAGAAATATTAAGTGATTCCGTAGTAATTGTGGTTGCGAAAGGGTATAGAAAGATGCCAATTTGAGGCTAAGAAGGTGGGTTATCTCCTGGGGAGTAATCTACGTATGTGTGTTCCTTAGAATGTTGACTGGAGGACTTCTTTTCTCCCAACGGGGTATATGTGTTGAGATTTGAGTTTGGATTAGTTGAGAAAGATAACTTGACAGTCACGGGGATGAAGGCGAGCTTAGTAGATGATTTGAGGTATTTTATGTTTTGTATTACCTGAGCTTGTGAAGAATTGTCGTGGAATTGACTGCAGGATTATGACAATAGTAGAGTCTGGGTATGGTGAGTTATCAGATATTTTGTTATATGGCTTTGAGCCAAGTGGGGGAGTTTTCTATCTACGATTTGGTTGCACAATTATGTGCGGTAATCATTTTGGTCCGAGGCATACTTGTTGATTAGTTATGACTTGCAGAGGTTGATATCGGGGATGACTCGAGTAAGAAAATTTCTTGAATGCGGGTTATATTTCACTTTATGAAAATATGAAAATATGAAAAATCATGAAATGATTAAATTGTTATTTTGAAGGATGTAGTGCGCACGAAGTATGAATTTGATTGGTGGTGTTAAGGCAGGGTTACTTCTTTTGGGGCTATTGTGAAAATGGGGCTTGAGTCTTTCGACCCGTTTGGGCAGTGCAATTTAGATTTGAGCATACTGGGTGACTTTCGAAAGGGTTCTAATGGATTCAAAATGTATATGTGTCGATTGAAATTGTTTTGGAATTTGTATATCGCTAGAATCGGTTATTTATACTGGATGGTGATGGGACTTGCTGTAATTCTGTATGACTATGGATTCTATATTTCAATCCAAGAAAGGTAAAAAGGAACAATTATAAGTCCACATAAGGTCTTTTCAGTGTGGGGGTCTCAGTTGTGGTACTTTTGTGGTGCTTAAGAAGAATACAGTAGNTGGGGGGGGGAGGGGGGTTGTTGTGCTAATGGGGCTTGTGTCTTTCAGCCTGTTTGGGTGGTGCAGTTTAGATTTGATCATAGTGGGTGACATTCGAAAGGGTTCTAATGGATTCAAAAATGTATATGTGTCAATTGAAAGTTTTTCAAAATTTGTATATTGCTAGAATCGGTTATTTACACTGGATGGTGCCGGGACTTGCGGTAATTCTGTACGACTAGGGATTCTTTATTTCAGTGCAAGAAAGGTAAAAAGGAACAATATTAAGTCCACATAAGGTCTTTTCAGTGTGAGGGTATCGATTGTGCTACTTTTGTGGTGTCTAAGAAGAATACAGTGGCTTATGGGCATTAGGGCGGTGCGATTTTATGTTAAGGTGTCTTGTAGTGAGCTTTGGGTAAGGATCGTGGAGTTATGACAAGGAAAAGTATCAACTTGAGGATAATTCAGAAGAAACTCGAAGTAAATAGGACAACTGGGTAGTAGGCTAGACCAGTATGGTAATGGCATGCTCAGTTCTTTTGGTAATAATGACGCGGAGGCTTTTACAGATGTTTTTGTGGCAATATTCTTGGGTTTTAGTGACTTGCGTAGCTTGGACGAGTTAGAGGAAATTAGTTCTGATAGCTTTGATTAGGTGCAAATGGATTTTAGAGTGTCCTTAATAGTTTCTACCATGGTTTTAACCGGATATTTTCTACCGGTGTAGGGAACGTGTTGTGTATTGTGATTTCCTCCTCGAAGAAAGAAAGAGGAAGGTTTCTAACTAACCGGGTATGTAAATTGCTGGTGACTCAAGGTTGATAAAGAGATTCATGTGCTTGTCACATGATGGCATGATATATGTGGTATGTTGTGCGGGAGTAAGATTTACATGTACAAGGTGAAAGTTCATTCTTGAAGGGAAGGTCACGGATTCTGGATAGAATAGTCAGTTTCATATATTTAGATAAATGTTATAATTGCTCGGTAATCACTGAGAAAGATGCGTAGTTCAGAAGGGATTTATGTTTTGATTTACGGATGTTCATTGGTATTGTGGTACTCGCCTGGTTGATAGACTGTTGATATTCAAATTATTGATACTATAACACGTGAGTTGTCCGTGCGGGTCCATATATTTATAGTATAACACGTGAGTTGTCCGTGCGAGTCCAGATATTGATACTATAACGCGTGAGTTATCCATGCGGGTCTAGATATTGATACTATAGCACGTGAGTTGTCCATGCGAGTGATGTTAATGTGAGCTCTAGAAGAGCTGGTTACTGTTATTAAATTTGTGTGTCGTGGTTCTACTATATATAATGAGCTTATAGCATTACAGTTGTGGTGGTGCTTGTTGAACTTACAATATGGTTCTCTACTTTGAGATATCTTCCATTTTAAGTACAAGGTTGCACAGTTGTGGCATGTCAATGGGATAGTTGTGTTTAATAATATAAGGTCATTGGACCTAAAATGGGTAATATCAGGTTTGATTACAGTATATTCAGGAGGAAAATATTGAAAGTCGGCTTAGAAAGTGATTATGGTTATAGTTGGGGCGAGATAGCTCCATGACTTGGTAATCTGATAAGGGGTCATCAGATTTCTGCGTGTTTCTTTCATTATCAGCAGTGTACGAATGTTTTTGAATGAGGTTTTGTTTGAAATGGGGTTTAATATCAGTACCAGGTTGGTTTTGGAGTAGTTACTGTGATTAGGAATTGTGCTATGAGCATGCAAGTGGTGTAGTATGTTATGTGATTGTACCCGTGGTTATGGTTATGGCTCGATACAACTTGTTCAAACTTATACAGTGTGTAAATGTGAGATTCGAATCTTGTAAGAAATTCAGAATGTTGGAAATTAAATTCCAAGGGTTTTGAGCTAAGGTTGAATTAATGATTTTTAGTTGTGTTGTGTTGTTAGGCCTATATAGAATAGGGTGGCGTGGAATCATCCCCGGGTATATGCGTGGTAAGATGGAATAGTGATGTGATGGCTGTGAAACAACTCTTGTCATGTTCGAGGATGAACATATGTTTAAGTGGGGAAGAATATAATGACCCGACCTGTTGTTTTGAGTATTACAACCCCGTTTTCCCATTTACTGCCCAATTTATGCTTTACAGTTGTTATGTGACTCATCGGGGTGATTGGTTCGAGTCCGGTGAGGTTTTGGAATGAATTAGAACACTTAGTTCCAAAGTTTAAAGCTTAAGTTAAAATAGTGACCGGATGTCGACATATATGTAAATGACCCCGAAATAAAGTTTTGATGATTCCAATAGCTCCATATGGTGATTTTGGACTTAGGAGTATGTCCAAAAAATATTTTTGGAAGCTTGTAGCTAAATTAGGCCTGAAATGACTAAAATAGAAATTTAAGTTTGGAAATTTGACAGGGGAGTTGACTTTTTGATATCGGAGTCGGAATCCAGTTCTGTAAATTTTCATAGCTCCGATATGTCATTTATGACTTGTGTGCAAAATTTGCGGTCAATCAGACGTAATTTGATAGGTTCCGACTTCGTTTGTAGAAATTGAAAATTTTAAAGTTTATTAGGCTTGAATCCGTGAGAAATTTGTATTTTTGATGTTGTTTGAGGTGATTTGAGGGTTCGCCCAAGTTCGTATGGTGTTTTAGGACTTGATGGTATCTTTGGTTGAGGTCCCAGGGGCCTCGGGTGAGTTTCAGGGTGAATTTTGAGCGAGTCCGGGCATTTCAGCACTCTGATGTTGTTTTGGAACGTTGGAAGTGTGGACCACACAATTTCATGTGCTGAGGCACATTTTTGAGTGCTGTAGTAGATGAAAAAGTGTTGCAGCGGATGAAAATGTGTGGACCGTAAAGGAAAAATGCGGACCGCACAATTTTGTCTGCCGCTGCACTTCGTTGTGTTCTGCAGGTTCGCTAGTCCGACTTCGGAAGTTTATATCTTTTGATCCACAAGGAATTTGGAGATGATTAATAAACGAAAGTTGTAGCCCTTCGTGTCTAGTTTCCAGTTCCCATTGAAACATCCGAGGACTGTATAATCAGAGTAGGTGGTCTGTAATGACCCGGCCTGTCGTTTTGCATATTACAACCACGTTTCCCCATTTACTTCCCAATTTATGCATTACAGTTGTTATGTGACTCTCCGGGGTGATTGGTTTGATTCGGTGAGGTTTTGGAATGAATTGGAACACTTAGTTCCAAGGTTTTAGGCTTAGGATAAAATAGTGACCGGATGTCGACATATGTGTAAACGACCCCAGAATAGACTTTTGATGATTCCAGTAGCTCCGTATGGTGATTTTAGACTTAGGAGCTTGTACGGAAAATATTTTTGGAAGCCCGTAGCTAAATTAGGTCTGAAATAGCTAAAATAGAAATTTAAGTTTGGAAATTTGACCGGGGAGTTGAATTTTTGATATAAGAGTCGGAATCCACTTTTGAAAATTTTCATAGCTCCAATATGTCATTTATGACTTGTGTGCAAAATTTGAGGTCAATCGGACGTGATTTGATAGGTTCCAGCATCGTTTGCAGAAATTGGAAATTTTAAAGTTCATTTGGCTTGAATCCGCGGGGAATTCATGTTTTTGATGTTTTTTGAGGTGATTTGAGGGTTCGCCCAAGTTTGTATGGTGTTTTAGGACTTGATGGTATCTTTGGTTGAGGTCCTGGGGGCCTCGGGTGAGTTTCGGGGTGAGTTTGGAGCGAGTTCGGGCATTTCGGCACTCAAATGTTGTTCTGGAATGTTGGAAGTGCGGACCAGACTATTTCATGTGTTGAGGCACATTTTTGAGTGCTGTAGTAGATGGAAAAGTGCTGCAGCAGATGAAAATGTGCGGACCACGCAATATTTTTTGCCGCCGCACTTCAGGGTGTTCAGCAGGTTCACTGGTCCGACTTCGGAAGCTTATATCTTTTGATCCACAAGGAATTTGGAGATGATTAATAAACAAAAGTTGTAGCTCTTCGTGTCTCGTTTCCAAAAAGTAAAGAAATCATCATTTGGACAAGGGTAGAGAAAGTTATGGCCAATTTACTGAAGCCTAGTAGTGGAGAGGCTGTGAAGTGCGACCGCACAATCTTTTGTGCGACAGCAGAACTTGGAAATGTGCGACCGCACTTGGAAATGTGCGGACCACATATTGGGAGGTCAGAGGATGTACTATATAACCAAGGCCTAGGGTATTATTTCATTTTTGGGACCTAGAGAGCTCGTTTCTGGCGATTGTTTGTGAAATTTTCAAGCAATATATTGCGGTAAGTGATTCTAACTCAGATTAGGTTAAAATACATGAATATATCATTATTTTCATAATTTATTCAGTATTTTGAGATGAGAATTTGGGGGAAATTGTAGAAATTTCATAAAAAGAATTTTTGGGATTTAGATACCGATTCGGAGTCGGATTTGAGTGAAATTAGTATGGTTGAACTCGTAATTGAATAGGTTATCGGATTTTGTAAGTTTCGTCGGATTCCGAGATGTGGGCCCCGTGGGCGATTTTTGAGTTGAATTTCGGATTTTGTTGGAAAATTTATATTTTCATATGGAATAAATTCCTATGATTTGTATTGACTAAATCGAATTAATTGTGACTAGATACGAGGCTTCCAGAGTCAAATTTGTGAGGCAAAGGCGTAGCGGAGTAAAGAATTACACAGTTTGAGGTAAGTAACACTTCTAAACTTGGTTCTGAGGGTATGAATCCCCGAATTGGTGTTATATAAATTGCTTGGAGGTGACTCACACGATAGTTGACGAGCGTGTGGACGTGCACCATTGAAATTGTGACTTGAATAAATTTTGTGAAGTTGTACAAATTTAAAAATCATGTTATTATCTGAACATTTCCCATGTGTTAGAGAATTTGAGCTGAGGCTCTTATTAAAGATCATGTTTAGGCTACGTACCGATAGTTTGGGACCTATGGGGTCGTATTGCTGTTAAATTAATTGTTTTAAAATATATATTTCATACTCAGCTATGCCCATCAATTGTGAGGATATTTATGGGATCGGAGTTGCCCGCCTGCAGCAGGCCATATCGGCTTTATATATATTATTATTATTATTATTATGGGATCGGGCTGCACACTGCAGCAGGCCTTATAGGCTATACTATTATATGGATCGGGGTTGCCCACCTGCACCAAGCCTTATTGGCTTTATTATTATATAGATCGGGGTTGCCCACCTGCAGCAGGTCTTATTGGCTTTATTATTATATGGATCAGGGTTCCCCGCCTGCAGCAGGCTTTATTGGCTTTACTATTATATGGATCGGGATTGCCCGCCTGCAGCAAGCCTTATTGGCTTTATTATTATATGGATCGGGGTTGCCCGCCTACAGCAGACCTTATTGGCTTTATTATTATATGGATCAGGGATGCCTACCTGCAGCAGGCCTTATAGGCTTATTTATTATACGGATCGGGACTGCTCGCCTGCAGTAGGCCATATCGACTTTATATTACGGTTGGACTGAAGGAGCCCTTCCAGAGTCTATACACACACCGTAGTAAGCGTAGATGATTATATATATATTCGGGATGGACTTCCCAGAGCATGGACTTGCATTAGTTATTTATATTGTGATGAATTTTTCTAGGATATGGATCTTGTCCGTATCATTTACATGTGGGGGTAAATTACCCCAGGGATGGATTGGCCTTATACGGTACTGAGGGACTAATTGTCAGACGACGTGAATATATATACGGGATGGAATATCCCCGGGATGGATTGACCATAGACAGTACCGAGTGACCGAATGATTTTTGACTAGTAGTACAGGAAGTCTTTCCATTGAGATGGCACATTCCTCATATCATGAAGTATTGATTTATTTTGCTTGTACTGAGTTTAACTGTTGAACTTGAAAGCATGCGTGGATTTCTGTACCATTATGTATGTATTGGACTGTACCTACGGAGCTCGTCACTACTTTCAGCCCAGAGGTTAGTCTTGTTACTTATTGAGTTAGTTGTACTCATACTATACTCTGCACCTCGTGTGCACATGTACTCCCGGATACGACTACTGCTAGATTTCAGAGTTATTTCTGTTGGAGACTATCAAGGTAGCTGCTTGACATGCACATACTTAATTCCTTTCCTGTTTAGTTATTGTACTGTTCTATATTTCAGACAGTGATTTTTATCAGTCATACTTTGTATTTATTTAGATGCTCATGTACTCAGTGACACCGAGTTTTGGGAGTAATTATATTTGTATTTGTGAGATTCCTTCCGCTGAATTTAATTATTATGTTTTTAAAATTTAAAAGATATGGTGGTTCATTGGGAATGCCAGCTTGCCTAGTATTGAGTTAGGTGCTATCACGACATGTGAGATTTTTGGTCGTGACATGGTCGATCGTGAACCGATGAGATTTTCTCTTGTTCACGAAGTAACGAAGGAGGGTCACGGTCCTCCACAGTGATGGATGGATATGCCCGAAGCACACTTTATACCTCTTGCAAAATTCTAGGACGATCGGGTCCTCCAGGCCTAATGTGAAGGGATAATGTAAACGCTTAAGTACCCCTACACATGTGTAGTAACGACATCCTCGGCCTGGGAACTACCACATCCTTGCCTTCCCAGCCGCAGTCCTTACGAACTATGGGAAGAACATCCTCGGTCGCCAAACATATATATCTCGAGACCCCTTCCCCCTGGTCTTGTATGCGAGAGGGCTTCTCGACCTTGAAGTCATCAGCAATGGAACAACCCCCGGGGATAAATGCCGACAAAGAAGGCTCGGGGGCCAGTTCCTTAACAGTCACAATAGGAGAAGCCGCTTCGAGGGCCACCACCTCGGGGGCGACCGCTTCAGTACCAGTGGCCGGCTGGGAAGATGAAGAGGCAACTTGGTGAGGAATCGTTTTCGATGTTTTTGCCATTGTCATTTGAGAGAAAGTTTTAAAATTTGATGAATAAACACGAAACTTTGGAGAAATGGGTTTTGGAGATGATGAACAAGGTATGAAGATTTGAAAAAGTGTTTGGTAGAAATCTGGAGATTGCTATGAAGATTGAAGAACATGGATGAAGATTTGATGAAGGTTTTGATAATGGTTAATGGCTAGAAGATAGCGATTTTATCCGTAAGCAGAAAAAAGACTAAGGAATGGGGATTTTATAGGGAAAGAGCCGACGCTTCGCATTCGGAGGCAACCTGTCGGTAAGCGACACGTGTTCGAAATTAGAACGATGCGATTGATGGGACGTTTCGGTTCTCCCTCGTAACTTACGAAGGAAGGAACCAGAGTCATCTATCGTTTCCCATCATTTTGGCTACCCTACTCTCTGAGAAACGAGGGGACTATCTGTATATGGATAAAATCGAGACCGTCACATGACTCGACTTCCCGGTAAGACGAGCGAAGTGGGAAGATGACTGTAACGTATCAGAGTCAGAACGAAGAACCCTTCGTATCAGGGATCGGGCAAACACCTGCCCTCGGGGATATCAGGGCGATGTCCTTGAGGTTCGTATTAAGGGTTGAGACTTCAGAGAGCATCACTGAATAGTTGTACACGACTAACAAAGGGCCGTGATATCCGTACCCAACCGGATATCACGACGCGAATCTCGGCTCGTATCAGTGATTGGCGTAACGGAAGATATTTACCTTTTTTAGAATTGTACTTGGGGTAACTCCCCTACTATATAAAGGAGAAAGATATTATTCATGGACACATTGTAATACGTATATCAAAGCAATATATTCTTATTTTTATTAAACTGTTACTGAGTGCGGGATCACTCCCCTTAATTGATTTGACAATTTATTACATTATTTATCTATTTAATCTAACGTTATTTATCATTCGTATTAAAATAATACGCATATCCTTAAAATCACATATAAATTCAATTATTAACCGGTTTTTTTTATTAAAGTAAACACTACTCATATTTTAATTATCCAATTTTCGTTCTATCAATGTTCCACACTACATAGTCCTACTCTATTTTTTGGTTGGTCATTCATTGCACTACGTGTGTAATAATTGTGATCATAAAGCAGCACGAGCTATTGCACCGTACTTTTAGACAGCTTTTAATGATTCAGTTGTTGCTTTGGACGAAAGAAGGAGATGCCCCACAGAACAAAGCTGATACTATAATGTACTATATAAACAACATTTTGGCATTATGATGTAGTCCAAAATCAACTTTGACCATCCACAGTGCAATTTTCAGTCCAAAAGTGAGAATCTTTTGTACAAATAAAAGTGGAAAATCCATAAAACAAGTGCTAGAGATTAGAATCGTTTCAGCCCAAATATTGTATTTAAGATTTAAATCAAATTAGGAAAATTGCGAAACTGAAAAGAGAAAAATAGAAAAATTTAAGTGTATACGGGTAAAACCGAGTCCGTCACATGACTCGACTTCCCGGTGAGCCGAGTGGAGTGGCAAGATTACTGTAACGTATCGGAGTCAGAACGAAGAACCCCTCGTATCAGGGATCTGGCAAATACCTGCCCTCCGGATATTAGGACCATGTCATTGAGGTCCGTATTAAGGGTTGAGACTTCGGAAAGCATCATCGAGCAACTGCACACGACTAACAAAGGGTACAGATATCACGGCGCGAATCTCGGCTCGTATCAGTGATCAGCGTAAAAGAAGATTTTTATCTTTTTTAGAATTGTATTTGGGGTAAAACTCCCTTACTATATAAAGAGGAATGGTGATTATTCACTGACACATTGTAACACGCATATCAAGACAATATACTCTTATTTTCTCTGTTATTCCAAGTTCTTACTTTTGTTCATCAGTTCTTCATTATTGTAAGCTTGAGATCGAAGACATACGTTTCATTAAGTTATTACCGAGTCCGGGATCACACCCCATAAATGATTTGATAATTTATCACATCATTTATCTGTTTAATTTAACATTATTTATCATTTGTATTGAATAATCCGCATATCCTTAAAACCACATATAAATTCAATCGTTATCCGTTTTTTTGTTTTTTAGGGTAAACACTACTAATATTTTAACTATCCAATTTTCGTTTTATCAATGTTCCACACTACATAGTCCTATTCTATTTATTGGTTGGTCATTCATTGCACTACGTGTGTAATAATTGTGATCATGAAGCAGCACGAGCTATGGCACCGTACTTTTAGACTGCTTTTAATGATTCAGTTGTTGCTTTGGACGAAAGAAGGAGATGCCGCACAGAACAAAGCTGATACTACAATGTACTATATAAACAACATTTTGGCATTATGACGTAGCCCCAAATCCACTTTGACCAACAACAGTGCAGTTTTCAGTCCAAAAGTTAGAATCTTTTGTCCAAATAAAAGTGGAAAATCCATAAAACAAGTGCTAGAGATTAGAATCGTTTCAGCCCAAAAATTGTCTTTAAGATTTAAATCAAATTAGGAAAATTACGAAACTGAAAAGAGGAAAATAGAAAAATTTAAGTGTATACGGATAAAACCGAGCCCGTCGCATGACTCAACTTCCCAATGAGCCGAGCGGAGTGGGAAGATTGTTTTAATTTATCAGAATCAGAACGAAGAACCCCTAGTATCAGGGATCGGGCAAACACCTGCCCTCGAGGATATCGGGGCTATGTCCTTGAGGTCTGTATTAAGAGTTGAGATTTCGGAGAGCATCATCGAGAAACTGCACATGACTAACAAAGGGCCGTGATATCCGTACCCAACCGGATATCACGACGCGAATCTCGGCTCGTATCACTGATCGGCGTAACAAAAGATTTTTACTTTTTTAAAATTGTACTTAGGATAAAACTCCCCCTACTATATAAAGGGGAAAGATGATTATTCATGGAGACATTGTAACACGCATATCAAGGTAATATACTCTTATTTTCTCTGCTATTCAAAGTTTTTACTTATGTTCATCAGTTCTTCAATATTGTAAGCCCGGGATCGAAGGCAGGCACTTTATTAAGTTGTTACTGAGTCCAGGATCAGTCCCCTTAGTTGGTTTGACAATTTATTACATCTTTTATCTGTTTAATCTAACATTATTTATTATTTATATTGAATTAATCCGCATATTCTTAAAACCACATAAAAATTCAATTATTATCCGTTTTTGAAGGTAAATAGTTTGGCATCCACTGTGGGGCCAAGGAGAATAGTGGCAATTTGATACAAATTTTCATAACACACTCTATTTTACACTTGTTGTTTGAGCTTTTAATTTAGGTCAAATTAAAAATGTCAAATTCCCAATCTGCCCATTTGAACATTGATGCTGAGTCCGGCCACCACGGCGAGGACAACAACGTGGTGCCCAGCAACGAGGTGCCCCCTGTTGACCCCAACAGAGTCCGAATTGCGGATCCGATCGATGCTAACTCACACGTGGATATCGAAGCAAATTTTCCTACTAACTCCGAAAACAACATTCGCTGGAGGGGGGGGGAGGGGGCGATAGTCCAGAGTACATACAACGGCGAAGGTGATGGGGATCAGCTTGCGGGTGATCTTCGAAATGTTACAAGCTCAACATGCAGCAATAGCCCAGTTGCAGAACCAAAGCCGTGCTCCCAGTAGAGTTGAGCCCGAACCATCCCGGGAAAACACTAGCAGAAATGAACCGGCCATAGAAAGGTCGATTGAACCTGAAACCGGGACCAACTCCGAGATAATAAAGATGCTCGAGGAACTGACAAAATGGGTGGAATCAGGAGAAAAGAAATCGAAGCTAATGACAAAAACGTGGAGACCTATAACTATAGGGTTGATATAATACCAGGAGCACCACCGATGCTGAAGGGCCTTGATTGCAAGAAATTTGTCCAAAGGCCTTTCCCTCCAAGTGCAACTCCAAAGTCGATCCCAAAGAAGTTCTGTATGTCTAAAGTATAATGGAACAACTGATCCAAATGAACATGTGACATACTACACGAACAACATCAAGGGGAATGACTTGGAAGATGAAGAAATCGAATCCGCTCTGCTAAAAACGTTCGGAGAGACCTTGTCAAAAGGAGCTATGATATGATATCACAACTTACCCCCTAATTCAACTGACTCATTTGTTATGTTTGCAAATGCCTTTATAAAAGCGCACGCGGGGGCGATCAAAGTCGAAACCAGGAAGTCAGACCTTTACAACGTAAAGAAATGAGAAAACAAGATGCTCAAGGAATTTATGTGGAGGTTTCAAATGGAACGGATAGATCTGCCTCCCTTCGCGGACGATTGGGCCGTTCAGCCATTCACCCAAGGACTCAATCCCTAAAGCTCATTGGCTTCACAACAGTTGAAAAAACATTTGATAGAATACCCGGCAGTAACTTGGGCCGACGTCCATAATAGGTACCAATCAAAAATTAGGGTCGAAGATGATCAGCTCGGGGCCCCTTCCGGATCCATTTATCCCATCAGAACTAGTGCAGACCCAAAAGAGTCGTCGATTATGAACCAAGATCGAACAGAGATTGGTATCATCCATACAATGGAGATCGAAAGGTTAATGAGTCCGGATGTAACTCTGCGAGGAGTGAAAGAAGGAGCGATTGAGGTCATAATAACTGGGGACTCATGAGCAAAAACGGTTTCGACAGATCCATCGGGTCTAAGGAGGCACCGAAGTTATCGAAGTACAACTTCAGCGTCGATGTTTCCGACATCGTATCGGCCATTCGATGCATCAAAGATACTAAGTGGCCTCAACCATTGCAATCTGATCCAGCTCAAAGGGACCCCAACCTAATGTGTAAATAGCCATAGAACCGAAGACTACCGACAACTGAGAGAAGAAGTAGCCTGGTTATTCAATAACGAACACCTCTGAGAAATTTTGAGTGATCGAGCCAAAAATCACTTCAGGAATAGGGACTCCAACAAGCAGATCGAGCAAGAGAAACCTAAACACGTCATTAAAATGATTATTGGCAGAGTTGACATCGCCCAAGGGCCTATGTTAAAGCATACTAAGGTGTCCATTACAAGGGAAAAATGGACTTGAGATTAGTACCAGAGGGAACCATATCTTTCAAAGACGAAGACACTGAAGGCATCATGCAACCGTATAATGATGCACTAGTAATATATGTACTCATAAATAAATCTCCAGTTAAGCGTGTGTTAATTAATCCAGGTACTTTGGCCAATATCATTAGATCGAGGGTCGTGGAACAGCTGGGTCTACATGACCAAATAGTGCATGCAGTCCGAGTTTTAAACGGATTTCACATGGCATGCAAAACTACTAAAGGGGATATAACCCTGCCAGTAAACACCGCCGGAACCATTCAGGGAACGAAGTTCTATGTGATCGAAGAAGATATGAGATACAATGCTCTACTGGGAAGGCCATGAATTCACAACATGAGGGCAGTACCCTTGACACTACACTAGGCATTAAGATTCCTCATACCGGGAAGGATCAAGACAGTTTACGGAGAATAGCCGACCATAAAAGAAATGTTTATGGTTGATGAGGTGACCCCGGTATCAAAGGACCCGAGTTCGGTTACGAGGAACGAAATCAAATAGCAATCACCGACACTGGCCCCAACCGAACCAGAGAAGTAGGAGACAGGCGAGGATGATGACCTCGTAGTCCCTAGGTCGTTCATAGCCCTGACAATTTCGATGCCACCAAGTCAACGGTTGAAGAGCTAGAGCAAGTCATATTGATTAAGCACTTGCCCTATCGGAAGGTATACCAGGGCATGGGGCTAACTCCCAAGCTCAGGCAGAAACTCATTGAATTCCTTATAGCTAATATAGATTGTTTCGCTTGGTCCCACCTTGATATGATAGGGATCACACTAGAAATAACCAATCACAAGCTAAGCTTTGACCCGAAGTTCCACCCGGTTAAACAGAAGATGAGGCCTCAGTCCTAAGTCAAGCACGCATTCATCAAATACGAGGTATCCAAACTCCTTAAAATAGTTTCTATTCGGGAAGTTAATACCCAGATTGGTTAGCAAACGTAGTAGTAGTGCCTAAAAAAGAAGATAAATTAAGAATATGTGTAGACTACAAAGAATTGTATAAGGCATGCCCTAAAGGCTCTTTTCCTTTGCCTAACATCAATCGTATAATCGATGCAACGGCCGGCCATGAGATACTCAACTTTTTCGATGCCTATTCAGGGTACAACAAGATCCGGATGGACCTGGGCGACCAAGAAAATACTTCCTTCACCACTAAATACGGCACCTATTGTTATCACGTAATGCCTTTCGGACTAAAGAACGCTGGTGCCACTTACCAGCACCTAGTAAACTGTATGTTTAAAGAACAAATAGGAAAATCAATGGAGGTTTACATTAACAACATGTTAGTCAAGTCCCTCCGAGCAGAGGACCATTTGAAACATTTGTAGGAAACGTTCAACATCCTGAAGAAATACAATATGAAGCTGAACCCGGAGAAATGCGCATTCGGGGTCAGGTCCGGAAGTTCCTTGGATTCATGGTGTCTAACCGGGGGAATCGAGATCAATCCCGATAAAATCAAAGCTATAGAAGACATCACCGCAGTGGACAATGTCAAGGTCGTTCAAAGGTCCGCCCTGGGTCGGTTCATATCAAGGTCCTCCGATAAGAGCCATAGGTTCTTCTCATTGTTGAAAAAGAAGAATAACTTTTCGTGGACCCCGAAATACTAACAAGCTTTGGAAGAACTCAAGTGGTACCTTTCGAGTCCACCTTTGCTTCATACTCTGAAGGCATGCGAGCAGTTGTACCTGTAATTAGCGGTATCCGAGATAGCAGTAAGTGGAGTCTTAGTCCGGGAGGAGGAAGGTACGTAATTTCCTATATATTATGTTAGCAGGATTCAGGGCGAGGCCGAAAGAAGGTATCCTTACCTGGAGAAATTGGCACTCTCTTTGCTATGCGTCTCCAGGAAGTTAAAGCAATATTTTCAATGCCATCCCATATGTGTCGTAACTACTTACCCATTGAGGAACATAATGCACTAACTCGAGCTCTCGGGACGGTTGGCCAAATGGGCCGTGGAAATTAGCGGGTACGACATCGAATATCGACCCCAAACCGCCATTAAATCTCATATTTTGGCAGACTTCATGGCCGACTTCAGACCGACCTTAATACCTGAAGTCGAAAGGAATTATTGTTAACCTCGGGGATCTGGACCCTCTTTACGAATAGTGCCTCGAACGCAAAGGGGTCTGGACTCGGCATCGTGTTGAAGCCGCCCACACATAATGTAGTTAGGCAATCTATTAGAACTATGAAATTGACAAACAATGAGGTCGAGTGTGAGGCCATGATTGCAGGTCTCTAATTGGCTAAGAGCCTGGGGGCCGAAGTGATCGAAGCTAAATGTGATTCCCTCCTTGTGGTAAATGAAGTAAGTGGGACATTCGAAGAGTAAGAGGAATGAATGCGAAGATACTTGGATAAACTACAGGTAACGCTAACATCGATTAATGGAATGTACTCTACAACACGTGACCCGGGATCAAAATAGCGAAGTCGATGCTCTGGCTAACTTGGGGTCATCGATTGATGAGGATGAATTCAGCTCGGGAACAGTCGTACAACTCATGAAATTGATAGTGGAAGAAGACCATGGTGAGGTAAACTCGACAAGTTTAACCTAGGACTGGAGAAACAAGTATATAGATTATCTGAAGACACAGAAGCTGCCCTCGGATCCCAAAGAATTGAGAACTCAGCTCACGAAGGCGGCCAGGTTTAGCTTGTCCGAAGATAATACTCTGTTCAGAAGACCGTTTGATGGCCCACTCGCCATATTCTTGGGGTTGGGAGACACCGAATATGTTTTGAGGGAAGTTCACGAAGGCACCTGCGGAAACCATTCGGGGACAGAATCATTGGTTCGTAAGATAATAATCAGAGCCGACTATTACTCGATCGACATGGAGAAAGATGCGAAGGATTTCGTGCGAAAACGCGACGACTGTTAGAGGCACGCACCAATGATCCATCAGCCTGGGGAGTTACTACACTCGGTCTTTTCGCCCTAGCCGTTCATGAAGTAGGGAATGGACATATTCGGTCCCCTACTATGGGTACCCGGTAAGGATCAATTTATACTATATATGACTGACTATTTCTGTAAATGGCTTGAAGCTCAAGCGTTCGAGAAGGTACGGGAAAAAAAGTCATCGACTTCATTTGGAACCACATCATATGACGGTTTGGTATACTGGCCGACATAGTATGTGCTAACGGGAAGTAGTTCATCGGCAGCAAAGTAAGCAAATTTTTCGAGGACCATAAGATCAAGAAGATGTTGTCAACACCCTATCACCCTAGTGGGAATGGGCAGGCGCAGTCGACGAACAAAACAATACTTAAGAAAAGATTGGCCGATGCCAAAGGGAAATGGAAGGAAATCCTTCCAGAAGTCTTGTGGGAATATCACACAACCTGAAAATTAAGTACCGGGGCCACCCTCTTTTCATTGGTCTGTGGCGGTGAAGCACTAATACTGGTTGAGGTAGGAGAACGAAGCCTCAGGTTGTGGTATGCAACCGAAGAATCTATTGGTGAGGCCATGAGCACGAGACTAGAACTACATGATGAGAGACGTGAGGCCGCTCTAGTCCAGTTGGCTGCCCAAAAACAACGGATAGAAAGATATTACAACCGAAGAGACACCCTCCGACATTTCAACATCGGGGACTTGGTATTAAGAAGAGTAACACAAAACACCCAGAACCTTAATGAAGGGAATCTAGGACCGAACTAGGAAGGTTCGTATCGAGACATCGGGATTATCGATAAAGGTTAGTACAAACCCGAAGCGGGAAACAATACACAATTACTAAACAACTGGAATGTGACCCACTTAAAATGATACTACTGATAAGGTATGCCTTCATTCGTTTTCTTTTATTTTGACTAACAATTGCTGGCAACAGCCGAAGGAGAATGTAGCTTATTAGGCTTGAAAGCACACGTTGCACTCTTTTTCCCTTGAACCGTTTTTGTCCTAAATGGGTTTTCCGGCAAGGTTTTTAATGAGGCAACAATATATCATGCTAACTTAGAGTCAAAGACCGGTTTTAAATCGGATTCAATGATTGCATCAATAGTATCCAAGTCCACTCGAAGATCGACCTCAAATACTAGGGGCCATCACCCTCGGGTCATGATTTTTAGCAAGGAAGAAAATTCTATGCTCGAACAGTCTTGGATCGGTAGTTATGATTCGTTGTAAGGTCCAAACGGTCAAATGAACCATGCCTGAGTAGGTCACTCCGGCTGCATTACGAGTTTTCATACAATCTTGTACATTACGCACAGAAATTAAAGAAAGTTTCTACTTTGCTAACAAACATTTTTCATTTTTTGCTTCTTAAAAGTATCGATACCAAGGGCCACACCTATTCGAGCCCAAAGGGATACCCCAACTCGGGGTCTACCGTCTTGGATAAGTTCAGACTACTCGGGTTATCGAAACCCGGAGGCACAAAACATATTAGGCAGTGCCCAAACCTACAAGGCTACGACCACCCTAAAAATGGTTCGGAGATGTCCGTAGCCCGTAATCAAAACATAAGGCCTTCAACAAAATTCTAAATTTGTTCAAAGTCTACCCTCGACAAAATTATAGTCTAAAAACATTTAAAAAAGCATCTTGGGGAAAGCTTTCGATCTCTCCGAGCCCCCACAAGTTTCAAGAAAAACGTGCATCGAGGACAAGCCTTGTTCGAACCTCTGAAAAACAACTTATTACTACGTTTTATTCCGTGCTAAGGCGTTTGAAATCTTTGCAATTCTATAAAGGATGCGAAAGGTTATAGACTTTAAAAGTTCCAAAATGGAAAACATATTATATATACATTCCAAAATGTCTTTACAAAAGCCAATGAAAACGACCTCAGCAAAATAAATGTACAAGATGCAAAAACAAAGACAAAAATTCCTAAGGCACCTACGCCTAATCTTCACCAGAACCCGGCTCATCACCAGAGTCATTGGGGCATTCTTTATCTCCGGGTTCGTCGGAGCCCTCAGAGCCTTCTTCATCCTCAGGTTCAGCCAACTTCTTGGCCTTGACCTCTAGCCTTTTCGCCTCCTAGATCTTGACCTACAGGTCAAAGCCTCGGGCATGGATCTCTTTGAGGGTCTCCCTCCAACATAGCCGCCTCACATACTCATCGGCAGTTTTCAGAAGAGCCTCGGGTGCTTTGACATCAGCCCTATATTGGGCCACCATCTCTTCAGCATTGGCCCTGGTTGCTTCCAACTTGGACCTCGTTATTTCGAGCTCCTTGCCAAGGGTATCTCGTTCAGCAATTGCCGAGCCCAATCGATCTTGAAGGTCCTCGTTTTGTCGAGCCCGTGCATCGGCCTTCTCTTTTTCCACTCGGAGTTGAACTTCTATGGATGCCAGCTATATCTGGGCGGTCTCCTTCTCTGAAGCCAACCGATCCATTTTCCCTTCCAAAAATCGGCCATGGCTTGGACCTCATTTATTTTAGCTCGGAGTTGGTCGATCCGGTCAATCTTTTGCTGAACCTGTGAGGTTTGGTCGTTAGTCGCCATGGGTATGTGTTCATTGCTTACTTCGAAAACCTTTAATGTTTCAACCAAATCGGCATGCTCCTTCTTAGCTGCATCCAGCTCGGCCTGGAGATTCTTGACGACCCCTTCGTGTTGCTCGCTGAAAAGCTTATACATGTCTCTTTTCTCGGAAAGCTCCTTGACCTCGGCCTCAAGCTGGTTAACCTCAGTCCGGTACCGAAAAAAGCTTTCGTGATGGAGTACCGAGGCCTGCGAAAGGGTAAAAGAAAGAAGACATGAGAAATATCTAGTACTAAGACAAAGGTCGAAAGAGCGTAGTGATACCTAACCCAATTCAGTGCCTACTGCGCTTCATTGAACAGGCACAGTACATCCACCTCATTCATTTTCGCCTGGTATTCTTCGGTCACCAGCCATCGAAGGTGGCTCGCTACTCCTACGGGAGTAGAAAGAACCCGGGCATCCTCCGAGATAGTGATTATTATCAACCTCTTACGGCCGAGGTCCGCACTCGGGGCGGGAAGCTTCTTGACTAACTTTGGGATCGAGTTTAGCCCTCTAACCTCTAAAGACGGATCCTTTCTCGGTACTTCCAGGTCGCCCAGCCCGGAAAAGTCTTCCAAGACATATGAGTCCACACCGTCAAAAAAGGAACGAAAGGGATCGTCCAAGTCATGAGGCCCTTAGTTAGATCTCTCCTTCCTTGCTTGGGCTTCTTCGAGCATAGACTCTAAATAAGAGGGCATCCCTGAGATCTCAATTGTAATGGGAACTTCCTTCGGTGCAGAATCGACATCCTGGGAAGTTTTACCTCGGGGATCCGTGTTGGCTTTCTGAGTTGGAGGGGGATCGGTCTCGCGAGTCTCCCTCTCGGATGCCTCCTAATCCCCGGGATAGGTGGTTGTCCCATGAGTTACAAAGACATATTCCTCCTCCAGCTTCTCCCTAAGCCGAATGAGGGAGTCGGTGGCAGGTACACGGGAGCTGGAGCCACTCCTGGGTTTGCGGAGCACCTCGCTTCTTTGGTTTCTTTGCCTTGGAGCTCGGGTAGCCCGAGGGTTTTATTTTTCTTTTCTTTTTTCCCTCCGTGGAGGCAACAGAGGGATAAATGGGCAGGGGCACATCTTCATCCCTTTTCGATTTCCTAAGTTCGGTGGTATTAGGCAAACCTACAATGATGAAGAAGATGGATTAGTGTAATATAAAATGGAGATGTAATGTTGGTTATTCGGGAAGAGACCTTACCATAAGAACGGACTTTCCATCGGCCCTTTGAGAGTCCGCGCCATATGTGCACGAAGTAGGACATCTGAGTGCAGATGTCCTTGATCCATTGCTTTATCAGAGGGACTGCATTCGGAAATCGGGCAATAGCTACATAGCCACAAACATAAATAAGAAGATCGAAATACACGAATAAGAAATTGTGATGAAAGAGTTACCCTTACGAGACGCATTCCATTCCTTAGGGAATGTCATGTATTTTTGGGGGATTAAATCCTCGGTCTTCACTTGGAAGAAGTATCCCTGCCAGCCACGGTCTCGGTTTTTGTCGATACTGGAGAAGGGGGTCTTGCTGGCCCTGCATGTAAGCTTGATCAGTCCCCCTTGAAATATCCGGGGACTGTATAATCGGAGCAGGTGGGCGATCGTGAACCGACAAGATTTGGTCTTGTTCACAAAGTAACGAAGGAGGGTCATGATCCTCCACTGTGATAGATAGATCTACCTGAGGCACGCTTCGTACCTCTTGCAAAATTCTAGGACGATCGTGTCCACCTGGCCCAAAGTGAAGGGATAAGTGTAAACACTTAAGTACCCATTCACATGGGTTGTAACGGCGTACTCGGGCCCGGGGAATTCCACATCTTTGCCTTCCTAACCGTAGTCCTTCCGAACTATGGGAAGAACGTTCTCGGTCACCGAACATATATATCTCGAGACCCCTTCGCCATGGTCCTGTTGCGAGAGAGCTTCTCGACCTTGAAGTCGTCAGCAATCGAATAACACCCGGGGATAAATGCCGACAAAGGAGGCTAGGGGACCGGTTCATTAACAGTTGCAATAGGAGAAGCCTTTTCGAGGGCCACCAACTCGGGGGCGACCGCTTTAGTACTAGCGGCCGACTGGGAAGATGATGAGGCAACTTTTTGAGGAATGGTTTTCGATATTTTTGCCATTGTCATTTGAGAGAAAGTTTGAAAACTTGATGAACAAACACGAAGCTATAGAGAAATGGGTATTGGAGATAAAGAACAGGGTATGAAGATTTGAAGAAGTTTTTGGTAGAAATCTGGAGATTGCTATGAAGATTGAAGAATAGGGATGAAGATTTGAAGATTTGATGAAGGTTTTGATAATGGTTAATGGCTCGAAGATAGCGGTTTGATCGGAAAGAAGAAAAAGAATAAAGGAATGGGGCTTTTATAGGTCGCTTTTGGAGGCAACCTGCTGGTAAGCGACACGTGTCCGAAGTCAGAACGACGCGATTGATGGGACGTTTCGGTTCCCCGTCGTAACTTACGAAGGAAGGAACCGGAGTTATCTACCGTTTCCTATCGTTTCGGCTAGCCTACTCTCTATGCATTGAGGGGACTATCTGTATACGGGTAAAATTGAGCCCGTCGCATGGCTCGACTTTTTGGTGAGTCGAGCAGAGTACGAAGATTACTGTAACTTATCAGAGTTAGAACGAAGAACCCCTCATATCAGGGATCAGGTAAACACATACCCTCGGGGATATCAGGGCCATGTCCTTGAGGTCCGTATTAAGGGTTGAGACTTCGGAGAGCATCACCGAGCAGCTGCACACGACTAACAAAGGGTCGTGATATCCGTACCCAACCGGATATCATAACGCGAATCTCGGCTCATATCAGTGATTAACTTAACGGAAGATTTTTACCTTTTTAGTCCATCAAGTTTTACTGAATATGATATATATGAAGGCATAAAGTGTGTAAAAATATTGTTGATTTGTGTACTTTATTAGCGGTATCAAAAAAAGAATCAAAGATTAATAGTTAATTCCAGTTTGAAAGAATCACATTATAGTGCAAAACTTTAACATGAAATTTAGTTCGATAGAAGTACATGTAAGTTACATGAGTTTTGAATTTTTAATGTGGTGAAAGCTTAATGTATAATAATATTTTTAATGAATTATGTTAAACCTTTAACAATGACTCACATCTACAGTCTACAGAGTGTCATATAAATTAAAATAAATATAATTGATTCTTGTAACACCAAGAAAAGAAAAGGAGAGAGAAAATCAGAAAACAAAAGTAAGAGATAACGCCTCTGCGTCGCAAAAGGTTACAACTTACAAGCTTGTAGTGTGTGTATTTTAAGTGGAATTTCGAATATTTCAGAATAAGTCCATTAAATCTTTCTGGTTAAAATGAAAAAGAGCTAAAATTTCTAGGACTACCATAATAGCGGAGCATATATTGAAAGCCTTTAAATTAGATTCTTTGGTCGCTGGGGCGTAAAGACTTTGTTTGGCTCAATTGACATAATATAAATGACTTCTAGATCAATTGGTTGCAACTAGCAGTTAATAAATATGTAAGTGGTGCCATTTCGAATGTACTTGTAATTATTATTAATTATTGAGATTTTCATAAACCATTATCATTTTAGTTATTGTCACGACCCAAAATTCAACTAGTCGTGATGACACCTAACCTAACCTGCTAGGTAAGCCAAATAACAGTCAATGCACCTCTAATGAAAACTAATAGGAGACAATGATTAAAATAACTGAACTTCTGTACAAAATTCCCAAGGATTGGTACTACAAGTCAAGAGTCACCAAGACTTTAGATTTACAAAGCTGGTATGAAATAAATATTTACAATGTATGTTTGAAATATACATAAACAGAACTCAAATCTAAACTACCAAGTACAAGTGGTAGCTATGTCTGAAAATCATGTACATCTTCAAGGCCAGCTCCCGCAATGCACAACAACATCAACTTCAAGATCAGTACGCAAGGTGCAGAAGTGTAGTGTGACTATAATTGACCCCATGTACTCAATAAGTAACAAACCTAACCTTAGGTTGAAAGCAGTGATGAGCTCGGAAGATAGACAGAGTTCAACATTAATAGCTAATAACAGTTCATATCTGTATAGTGAAGGCAGTAAAAGGTATATAACTCAGAAAATGTAATGCCTAGATCGTTCAGAGATATGGAAAAGTAGTCATGCTTTTCAACTATAACAGTCTCCGTCTAAATCTTACCACTGAAATCAATTAAATATGAGTTAATCAAAAGATCTGTGTTTTGCCCAATATACAACATCAGATAAGACTTTTCATTTACCAGTTATGATGAGAAAAATGTATCTCTATGCCTATATATAAAATATACATGTCAAGTAATCAAATATCATATCACTGTCTAGCATAAGGAAGGAATATCTCCATGCCTACATGTCGAATACACAGGTCAAATAATCGGATGCCATGTCACTACCTAGCACGAGGAAGGTATATCTCTATGCCTACATGTCAGATATACATGTAAAGAACTCAGTTTCACAGGAAACTCATTAAGTACACACAATCTTAGCACACTCTAAGTGCCTGGCTCAAAAGTTCATTTCATAATCGTGGATCCATCAAAGTAATCACACTTAGAACTGTACAGGTGCTTGGCATAACTGCATCATCGAGCACGTGTATATAACACTGTACATGAGCCCACTACTGGCATGTTAGACTCCGAAGGGGCGGATCCTATCCGAGCGCAAATTATAATCACTTAGCCTAAATAGTAGGGCCTGGTGCACATGTATCCTCAAATCAATACCGCTTAGCCCAATGTAGGGACCTGGCATACACGTCACCTCAATATCAATATAACTGTTACGCCGTGTAACCCGATCCGTATTTCCAGATCAGTATGACTTTATGGCTCACATCAGTCATCAATCCGCTCAAGTCTCAATATGCAGATATTTCTCAGAAACGCAATCCAACAATATAACACAGAATATCACAATCTGCCTCAAATACACTTCAAACTCGTGTCAGGTAAAAGGACACAAATAACATGTGAGACAACAGATCAAAAGTGCACAAAGACCGAGATATAACATATGGATGTAGCTATCATGACTGTATAGTGTGACTACGGCTAAGACAAATGGATCAACATGGTGAAAATAGCCCTATCGTGTCTCAAACAATTGAACAAGTAGCCTAGGCATGATTTCTAGCATGAATAATATCTCACGTAGTCATATAAATGAAGAAAACATGATATCAAAGAAGCATAATAGTAAAACAAGGCATATAATAGCCCCAGAACTATCCATATCATGAATACCTCGGTGCACGCACCCGCACGTCATCTAGCACGTGCATTACCCCCAACCCATCTCAATTATCATAACTCTCGGGGAAATCTACCCTCAAAGCTAAGTTTAGATATGTTGCCTATCTTGAACAAGCCAAATCCAATACCGAGCAATATAAAAAATCCTTTATAAGTGCCATCCGTACAAATCAACCTCTGAACGACTCTAAGCTAGCCAAAAGCAACTCAAAAAAATCAAATAATGCCAAAGAACACAAACTCAATCGATAAAGGCCGAATCTTTAATGAAAAGCGCAAAGTCAACCAAAAAGTCAAATCCGGGCCTGCACCTCGGAACCCAACAAAATTCAC
Source organism: Nicotiana otophora (assembly GCA_000715115.1). Classification (NCBI taxonomy): domain Eukaryota; kingdom Viridiplantae; phylum Streptophyta; class Magnoliopsida; order Solanales; family Solanaceae; genus Nicotiana; species Nicotiana otophora. Next base: position 39,677 of record AWOL01S0018318.1, read on the forward strand.
AAATTCTGACAACTCATTTGAATGCGAGTCCAACCATATTAATTTCACTCAAATCCGACTCTGAATCGATGTTCAAATCCCAATTATTCTATTTATAATAGTTTAGACACAATTCCCAATTTCACTTTTGAAATCATCAATCAAATGTCAAAAATCGAAGATGGAATCACGGAATATAATCAAAACCGAGTAGAGAATACTTACCCCAATCCATGTGGTGAAAATCGCCTAAACAGTTGACCAAATCCGAGCTCCCCAACTCAAATAGAGTACTTTATATATTGCTCCAGGTATACTCTTCGCTAATGCGGAAGAACCAAAGTGTTCGCGATGAAAAAAATGCACTGCCACAAAATGCCTTACGTGTTCGCCGACCCTTCCCCCCC
>AWOL01S0018318.1:42203-54069 GCA_000715115.1 Nicotiana otophora
GCAAATGCGATGCCCACAGACGCCACATTACACGAATGCTACCCGCATCTCGCGGACACGAAAGAGGATTCTCTAGCTCCAAGCTTACCAGCGCGAATGCGACCTCACCAATGCGAACATGAAGCTCAAGATCCACAGTTTTCGCGAATGCAACTTAATACTCGGGAATGCGAAGATATTAAACAACGGAGCTACTCATGCCCTCGAACAACCGAACGAAATACAAATGCTCAAAATGATCGGTCAGGTCATTACATTCTCTCTCACTTAAACATACGTTCGTCTTCGAACGTGCCAAGGGTCTATCCAAAGCCATCAAATCACTGTATAAACTCACCATACCCATACCCATGGGTAATCCCACATCACCCCAATCCATATAAGCCTGACATCACAACCTAACTGAAGATCCTTACTTTAACCTTAGTCTATAAATCTTAGAATCCAATTTCTAACATTCTGAATCCATTACAAGAGCCGATTCTCACATCTATACACTGTATAAGTCTGAACAAGCTGTATCAAGCAATACCTATAACCCGAGATGTAATCACATGCATACCACATAACTCAGATACTCATAACAGTAGCTTCCGACCACAATAACTTCTCAATAATAAAGCCGGTACGGGTAATTAATCTCATATCAAATAAAACCTTGTTCTAACCTTCGTATGCATCCAATAATGAAAGAACCACGCAGAAACGCATAAGCACTCATCAGATTTGGAGCTCTCTTGCCGAACTAGAACCATATCCCAAATTCTAAGCCGATTAGAGACATTATTCTTCCAAACATACCGTAATAAAATCTGATAGCACTCACTTCAGGTCCAATAACCTCATCTCATCCAGTACAAGCTACTCAACCGATATGCCACACAGATATCACATAGAGCCACATACCATGCAATCCGTGCACCAATAAACAACAACCAAAATGTACCCAAAACTTCAAAGAGATTCAAATGAGAGAACCGTTCCGCAAGCTCAACAGGTACCACCATAAGCGTAATGCTACGAACCCATCACACAATGGAGAACCAAGACACACAAAATCTTCCCAAAGGATCATATCCCAGCACAACTTCACCGCAATGCGTGACCCAATCCAGACACCGGTCCACATAAAATACCCCAAGTCAATGTGCTCGAAATAAACAGCCATACAGAGATCAACGATAAACATACAAAGTGCATGACCACAACCGCGGAGAAACGGATAGAAGAATATACCACAAACGGAAAAGCCCAGAACTAAGGTGCAATCAACCACTCAACACCCCGAGAACCATCTCGCTCGAATTTTGCCACAAGGCCTAAACAGAATGCATCATGTGTGCAAATAACCAACAGACCATAACCCATCGTACTATAGAAGAGTAACACATCGAACATCTCAAGACACGATCAAGCTCAACTCTAACCGAATGACAAATCCCTCAGCAATAGCAGTGCTGAGTCAACCAACCCAACTGGGTGTAGAATACACATCCTTATTAGGCCTACCAAATGGCCCCCAAATCAACTCTGGTCATCCGCAAATAGATAGATAACCCCACAAAAGTCCATAATAACCTATCCTTGACACATACTTTCAGTTGTATAATGTTGGCCATACCTTCACAGTCCACAACCAAGGAACACTTTGCCTGTGGGAACTCCCAGTGTCTAAATCCTTAGGATACCCGAATTACCATACCCGATCCTAACTCGACCACTCAAGTGACTGACACATCCTTCATACATAATAATTCCATGAAAAATACTTCCATAGTTCTTCCGTGCCATATAGCAAAATCTGAATGTCAGCAGTCGATCAACCAGTCGAGCACCGCAATACCAATGAAGCATCCGTAAGTCAAAACACAACGCGGCTTCTGAAACGGGCACCCTTGTCAAGTAATACCAAGTAGTACTAACATTAATCTAAACATATAAGATCGCCCATGCTGTCTAAAATTCATGACCTTCCCTTCAAAGCATAACCACAACCTTGCACCAGCAAACCTCAATCCCATACGACGCACCACATCTATCATGCCATTGTATGAAACACGAGAACCCCATTGTCAACTCTGAGTCACCAGCAGAATACATACTCACTTAGCTAGAAACCTTCCACTTGATCCCATCTAGGAGGAAATTACAATATGCAACATACTCCTCATGCGGGTAGAAAATATCTATCTCAAACCGAGGTCTACTCCTCATCGAAACCTATATGCACATAACCAAGCCATCAGAACTTAATCCCTCTAACTCAGCCAAGTCATGCAAGTCGCTAAACCTAAGAGTATTTCCACAAAACACCAGCAAAGACTCACCAAATCATAAGAACCTAAAGAATCAATCATACCCATTACTGTACTGATCCAACCTACTACCAAACTGTCCTATTTCTCCAAGTTCCTTTCGAATTGCCTTCAAGTTCCTTTCGAATTGCCTTCAAGTTAACAATTCTCCTTGGCAGTACACCATGATCCTTAACCCAAATCTCACCACAATAGCTCCTATGTTATGACCCCAATTTTTCACTTTAGGATGTCGTGATGGCACCTAGTCTATAAGACTAGGTAAGCCTAGCATATATTAAAAGATAGCAGAAACAATAACTTAAACATCAAATAAAACTATTAAACTATCATAATAAACCTCAAAAGGTATAACTGATAAATAGCTCCCAAACTCTGGTGGAACTGAGTTATAAGCTCTACAAGAGTACACTGATAGACTCGAAATACAGTATTATTTTGGAACAAGAAATAAACAGTAATACAGCTAAAATCATAAGGTGACTTTGAGGCCTGCAAACGTCGAGAAGGTATACCTTGAAGTCTCCAAAAATAGCTAATCAATCACTGGCGACCAGCATGGGCAGATGTACCTAGAATTGCATAAAAATATGTCGAAGCATAGTATGAGTATATCACAACGGTACCTAGTTAGTATCCAGCCTAACCTCGGTAGAGTAGTGACGAGGCCAGGTCAAGACACCTGCTAGGATAAGAAAGATAACATAGTATAACATAGTCTAATAATCGAAAGCGTGGTATTAAATTACATATAAGCAGTTCAATAATGTAAGCGAACAACAGAAATTTAAGCGGTAAAGTCAACAAGTAGTGAACATATGATGAAACAACAAGTAGTCAACACAGACTATTACAAGTAAGACAAACGAAGAAAACAACAAGAACTACCCGACCAAGAAGCCTCTTTTAGCATGGAATGTACAACAAGAATCACAATCGAGGTACCACGCCTTATATTTACATTTCACAATGTGAATAATAATCTTTACTTATATCACCGCGTGAGCCTTGCATTTATTTTTAAAAATATTTTTTGCGACATAGATACACGCATTTTAAGCCATCTCACCGTGTGTCTTCAAGTAATTTCCTTAGTAGCAACAAGCGCATAAGTTCCCACCTTATCTCACCGCATGCGTATCCATCCATATCCTTATACCACCACATGTGTATCAATATCACAACACAAAAAGAAACTCGCACCACATGTGCCCATATGCCATAACACTTACCAAAATCAACAATACCGATGTTATCACAACATATAGCCCATGGCTCAATCACAATATGTACAAGAATCTCAATAATAACAAAATGAATGAGGAATATTCAACAATGAATGATATCTCAACAATTACCAACTTCAACCTCAATGTGATAATGACTTCCACAACTTCAACACCAATAACTCAACAAGAAGATATTCCACAAAATAACAACTTAAAATAAGAGTATTTCAACAACAAAAAAGAAGTAACAAGACAATAATGAAGGTAGCAACTTCAACTAAGCATATAAGGGCGATTACAACAGTAAAGAGTGTAACAAATGCTAACAACATCAATTAGAACATGTGAGACTAAATTTAACAATAAAAGATGTAACATGTTATAACAAATTCAAGTAGATGCATGGAAGAGGTCTAAAAGTCTAAAATCGGTAAACATACCACATATAACCCGTGTACACACTTGTCACCTTGTGTACATGTCTTTCACATAGTACAATTAGCACAAACAACCCAAATCCTAAGGGGTATTTCCTCCACACAGAGTTAGGTAAGATACTTACCTCAACTAGTCCAAATCAACCCTTGAATACCACACAGCTCAAATCTAACAAAAAATGACTTATTATCATTAAAAATGCAAGGGAAACCAATTACAATAGATAAAGCTATGATATTTACACATTTTACAAAAACTCAACAAAAGTTAACCCCGGGCCCGCCCAGACAAAACCCAGGTCCAAGGGTAGATTTCGACTACCCATAAACCAACGAGCCAATATATGTGTTTTATTTTCAAATTCGAGTCCAAATCGACTCTCACAACTTAAATCTTTATTTTTCAAAACTTTGACAAAAATCCTCAATTTTCCTCTTTGATTTTGATAAATCTGATGTTAAACCTAAGATATAATCATGAAATATAGTTGGAAATTGATAAGAATCCCTTACCCAATGTTTGTAGTTTAAAATCCCCTCTCCAAATCGCCTCCAAACGAGTATAGGTTTCTATAATGAGGGAAAATGATATAAAATCCCGACTCTCAACCCTTTTGTTCAGTTGCAGATGTCGCAATTGCGAAGAAACGCTCGCAATTGCGGCTACTGACATACTGAGGAGATGTCACAATTACGCCACAGACTTTGCAAATGTGAAGTTTGTCCTCCTCGCAAATGCGAACTAGCCTACCCCAAGTCCAGACTTTGCAAATGAGAACAACGTATCGCAATTGCAATACCTGAGCCTCCCCTTCCATGTTTGCAATTGTGATGCTGGTTCTCGCAATTGCGATAACTACAGCACACCATCTGTTTGTTTTCAGTCGAAACCATTATGAAATGCATCTGAAACTCATCTAAGCCCTCAGGGCTCCAAACCAAACACTCACACAAGTCGAAAAACATCATACAAACTCATTCACACGATAAAAACACAAAACTAACATCTAGAACTATGAATCGGGCATCAAAACGCATGAATTTCAAAAAACAATTCAAGGACCTCTAGAATTGCTACCAAGAGTCTGAATCCTATCAAACCAACTCCAAATGATACCAAATTTTGCAGACAAGTTCTAAATAGTATAACAGACCTATTACAAGTCCCAAAACAATATTTTGAACCCAATAGCCACAACTCAACCTAATGTCAAACTTGGAAATTCTTCTAAACCTCAAATTGCCAACCTTCGGCAAAACAACATAAGTCAAGTTACGGACCTCCGAATTTGATTCCGGGCATATGCCTAAGTCCAGAATCATGATACAAACCTATCAGAGCCATCAAAACACCGTTCCAGGGTCGTTTTCACAAAAGTCAATCTTTGGTCAATATTTATTACTTAGGCTTCTAAACCAAGAACCAAAGGGTCCATATCAACCCAAAACCTTCCCGGAATGAAACCAATCGACCCTGTAAGTCATAAAGCCAAAATTACACGTGTGTGAAGTATCAAAAGGAGAAATGGGGCACAAATACACAAAATGACCGGTCGGGTCATTATATTGTAGCATTAAACCACGTCGTCTTAAAGCCTATAACCCATTATATTCCCTCCTAAAAACCCCAAAAGTACCACAATCGATATACCCACTCTGAAGAGACCTTATATGAATCTGAAGTTATTTCCTTTGCCTTTTTGATACTGAAATGTAGAACCCATAGTGATAAAAAAAATAACGCGAGTCTCGACACCACCCAATGGAAATATCCGATCTTAGTCATTTACAAATCTAGAAATCCTCAAATACCATACATAAATCGTGAACTCATTAGAATTTTCTCGAGAGTCGTCAACTCTACTCTAATCTCTAATGTACCGCCATAATAGGCCGATCGACTTGTGCTCCATTAGCACAACAACATCAAAAGAAGTGACTCCACCTTAGCTCAACCGAGTGACTCCCTTTTCTTAGCACATCACGCCCACCACGAATAACGAACCCGAATCATTCCAAGATTCCCATATATCTATAAAGTGTAATACATCATGCACATAGAAATTTCCTTACCCAAGTCAATCCTCAAAACCAGCCTCCTTAATTCATAACTGATCCACAATCATGCTTTTGACCAAAACCAATACAACATATAACTCTGTAATTTGATCGTCGATAGCAGACTCCCCTAATTGGCTCAAATCCATAGAACACAACATTCGATAATCCCATAATATTACTCCATAAATGCCATGATCGCGCACTGTAATCCAGCTAAATCCTTCAAAAGCTCATGTAGCTCTAATCATAAAAATACCTTAAACAATTTGCTGAACTCATGATCATCTGTGTGACAGTCAGTTCAACTTCCTAAAGTGATCCAAACTCAGTTGTAACACATATAACCCACCGGTAAGAGAAAAATCTCTATAGAAATGTCATAGGGATCACAGGCCTTAGAACATCCCGCAGGAGATAACACACCTGCTTAGCCTCAAAATGGCATCTCTCTATGCCCTTTCATGGCCACCACCACTATGCAATCACTAAATCTTTCCGAGTCTGAACTCATCAACAAGACATAAGAAAACACTTCATTCCACAAACGAACAACTGAAAGATCCCTAACATACTCGTAACTCAGGACTGTACTACATATAAAAATAGAAATCAAGCACCCAATAGTCCTTTTCACATCCCAAGCAAACTATTCTCGTCACATCCATTCCATCTGAACACCTTCCGCAGTCACAGCATACTCATCATATAATAATCCAACAAATCACCAAGCCATAAGTCTCACTCCTAGGTACACTACAAGACATATAAGTCCAAAGGCACATGGTTACATAGCTGAAACTACCGAGCCCAAGCTGCAGTCCAAACCTGGCCTCAAGTCCTCTAGACTAACCCATTACCAAAACATGGAAAACACATCTCTGACCCCATCCATGGAATCACAAGATGTCGATGCACAGTTGATACTGAGCATTCACATAACATATAAGTGAGCGAAAAGAATTCAAAGAGATACGCTTCAAGATGAATCAATGTTGCACGATAAGGAAAGAAAGATGGGAAGTTTATCCTAGATTCCATATAGCCTCTCAAATATAGGTATGGATGCCATCATAACGATCCGCAAGACTTTACGAGACAGTTGCTCATGAATCATAAAACAATATGAACCTAGGGCTCTAATACCAACTTGTCACGACCCAAAATTCAACTAGTCATGATGGAACCTCTAATGACAGTCAATGCATCTCTAATGAAAAATAATAAGAGACAATAATAAAAATAACTGAACTTCTATACAAAATTCCCAAGGATTAGTAGAACAAGTCAAGAGCCACCAAGACTTTAGATTTACAAAGCTGGTATGAAATAAATATTTATAACATCTATTTGAAATATACATAAACAAAACTCAAATCTAAACTACCAAGGAAATATGGTAACTATGTCCAGAAATCAGGTACATCTTCAAGGCTAGCTTCCGCCACGCACAAGAGCATCAACTCCAAGATCTGCACACAAGTTACAGAAGTGTAGTAGGAGTACAATCAACCCCATGTACTCATTAAGTAACAACCTAACGTTAGGTTGAAAGCAGTGACGAGCTCGGAAGATAGTCAAAGTCCAACATCAATAGGCAATCACAGTTCATAACAGTATAGTGAAGATAGTAAAGGTATATAACTCAGGAGATGTAATGCATAGCTCTTTCACAGATACGGAAAAGTATTCATGCTTTTCAAGTATAACAGTCCTAGTCTAAATCTTACCATTGAAATCAATTAAACATGAGTTTATCCAAAGAACTATGTTTTGCCCAATTTATAACATCAGATAAGACTTTTCATTTACCAATTAGTGTGAGGAAAATACATATATATCCTTACATGTCAAGTAAACAGATGTCATGTCACTATCTATCATGAGGAAGGAACATCTCTATGCCTACATGTCAAATACACAGGTCAAAGAATTAGATGTCATGTCACTGCCTAGCATGAGGAAGGTACATCTCTATGCCTACATGTCAGATATACATGTCAAGAACTCAGTTTCACAAGAGAATCATTAAGTACACACAATCATAGCACACTCCAGGTGCCTAGCTCAAAAGCCTATTTCATAACTGTGGATTCATCAAAGTAATCACACTTAGCATTGTACGGGCGCCTAGCATAACTGCCCATCATCGAGCACATGTATATAACATTGTGCCTGCACCCACTGCTGGCATGTTAGACTTTGGAGGGGCATATCCTACCCAACCTCTAATCACAATCACTTAGCATAAATATTGGGGCCTCGTGCACGCGTAGCCTCAAATCAGTACAACTTAGCCCAATGTGGGGGCCTGGCATATGCTTCATCTCAATATCAACAAAGCCATTGCGGCGTGCAACGCGATCCATATATCCAGATCAGTACGGCTCTATGTCCAACATTAGTCATCACTCCGCTGAAGTCTTAATATGTAGATATTTTTCTGAAGCATAATCCAACAATATAACACGGAATATCACAATATGTCTCAAATACAGTTCAAACTCGTGTCACGAGAAGGACACCAATAACATGTGAGAAAACATATCAAAAGTGCACAAAGACTGAGATATAACATGCAGATGTAGTTATTCTGACTGTATAGTGTGACTACGGCTAAGGCAAATGGATCAGCATGGCAAAAGTAGCTCTATCAAGTCTCAAACGATTGAACAGATAGCCTAGGCATGATTTCTAGTATGAATAATATCTCACATAGTCACATAAATGGAGAAACCATGATATCAAAGAAGCATGATAGCAAGACAAGGCATATAATAGCCTAAGAACTACCCATATCATGAATACCTCGTTGCACGCACCTGCGCTAATTACCTAGCACGTGTGTCACCCCAAACCCATCTCAATTATCATGGTTCTCATGGATATCTACCCTCAAAGCCATTTTTAGATATGTTACTTACCTCGAACAAGCCAAATCCAATACCGAGAAAGATAAACAATACTCTATAAGCGCCATCCTGCACAAATTGACATGCGAACGACTCGAAGCTAGCCAAAAGCAACTAAAAATTAATAATGCCAACGCACACTAACCCAATCTATAAGTTCGAATCTTTAATCAAAAGCTCAATTTTAACCAACAAGTCAAACCCATACCCGCACCTCGGAACCCAACAAAACTCACAAATTCTGACAACCCATTCGAATACTAGTCCAACCATACTAATTTCACTTAAATCTGACTTTGAATTGATGTTCAAATCTCAAATAGTCCATTTACAAAAGTTTAGACAAAAACCCCCAATTTTACTTTTGAAATCATCCATAAAATGCCAAAATCGAAGATGGAATCAAGGAATATAATCAAAACCGAGCAGAAAACACTTACCCAAATCCATGTGGTGAAAATTGTCTCAAAAATCGCCCAAATTCGAGCTCCCCAACTCAAAATATGATAAAATGAGCAAAGCCTTCACAATAGAGTACTTTATATACTGCTCCAAGTATACTCTTTCCGAATGTGGAAGAACCATCGCGTTCGCAATGAACAAACTATTGCACTACCACAAAATGCCTTATGCATACGCGTTTCCAACAGACACCACACTATGCGAACGCGAAGGAGGATTCACCAGCTCCTAGCTTAGCAACACGAACGCGACCTCACCAATGCGAATGTGAAGCTCAAGATCCACAGTTAGCGTGAGCATGATTTAATACTCGCGAATGCGAAGAGATAAAACAGCCCAGTCCAAATTTTCTCTATGCGGTCGAGAGCCTAGATCCATGATCGTGATGCTCGGCAAAGATACTATCAATCAGCAATACAAAATCCATCTGAAATGATCTGAAACTCATCCGAGCCCCTCGGAACCCCGTCCGAACATACCAACAAGTCCCAAAATACCACACGAACCTACTCGAGGCCTCAAATCACACATAACAATATCATAACCATGCATTTCACCTCAAATCGAACTTAATGAACTTTTAAACTTTCAACCTTAAAAACTCGTGTCGAACCATATCAAATCAACCTGGAATGACCTCAAATTCTGCACACAAGTACCAAATGACACAACGAAGCTATTCCAACTCCCGTAACCACCATCCTAATCTGATATAATCAAAGTCCACTATTGGTTAAACTTATGAACTTTCCAAACCTTCAAATTTTCAACTTTCACCAAATAGAGCGAAAACCTTCTAGAAATACCCCATTGCAATTCCAGGAATACACCCAAGTCCAAAATCACTATTCGGACCTAACATAACCATCAAAACTCCGGTTCATGTCAAATACATGAAATTCAAACTTGGTCAACTCCACCAAAATAAAGCTTCTAAGATGAGAATCATTCTTTCAAATCAATTCCCGAATCACCCTAAAACCAAAACCAACGATACATACCGGTCATAATATATCACACGGAGCTAGTCATGCCCTCAAACCATCGAACAGAATGCAAATTCTCAAAATGACTGATTGGGCCGTTGCAGTTATATAATTAATTAATTGTTTCTTTTTAACTTCTGCAAGTAAGGACGCTAGGTTGTAGGTTTAGAGGCATACCTAAAGGTCTAAAGGTTTTAGGTCAAGCATGACTAAGATGGAGTACTTGAAGTGCATGTTCAGTGACGTACCTCATGAGGCAAATGTGAAGGTGAGGATTGAGTCACAAGTCATCCCTGAGAGAGGAAGTTTCAAGTATCTTAGGCCAATAATCCAAAGAAATGGCGAGTGGAGCGGAATGGATAAAATGGAGGCTATCATCCGATGTCTTGTGTGATAAGAATGTTAGACCAAGACTTAAAGGCATGTTTCATAGAGTGGCTACTAGACCAACTATATTATATGGGACGGAGTATTGACCAGTCAAAAACTCTCACGCGCAAAGGTGAAATAGTGAAAATAAAAATATCGTAATGGATGTGTGGGCATACTAGGGAGATAGGATTAGGAATAAAGATATTCGGGACAAGGTGAGAGTAGGATCCATAGTGGAAAAGATGAGGGAAGTGATGATGAGATGGTTATAGCATGTTAAGAGGAGATGCACATATGCCCAGTGAGGAGGTGTCAGAGGTTGGCAGTGGCATATGAAGAGGAGATACACAAATGCCTCAATAAGGAGCTGCAAGTGGTTGGCAGTTATGGGCCTAATGAAAGGTAGAATTAGGCCAAAAAATATATTAGAGAGATGTAATTAGACAGGACATGGCACATCTTCAGCTTACCGAGAACATGACCTTAGATAGAAAAATATGAAAGTTGAGGATTAGGGTAGAAGTTTAGTGGATGGTGGAGTTTGGGATACCATATTTCTTCCTTATTTTTCATATCAATATTATTATTATTATTATTATTATTATTATTATTATCATCATTCTCATATTATCTTATCCCTCGATTCTATTACTACCTCTTATTCCTTTTTTCGGTTAACTTGTTGCTTTGTTAATTTGTTGTTGTTATTATTCTTGTGTGAATTATTTTCAAGTCTTGCCTACTTTTTATCTTTTCAAACCTACATTGCAATATTTTTATTAGCCGATGGTCTATCAAAAACAGTCTCTCTACCTCTACAAGGTAGGAGTAAAGACTGCATAGACACTATTTTCCTCAGATCTCACCTATGAAAATACACTAGGTATGTTATTGTTATTATTATTGTTAACGTAAGGAGACCAACGAGTTAAAATACAAAAGGATAAAAAAATGACAAATCATAAAAAATTAATGGCTTGCACAAACTTTTTCTTAAAGTACATAAAGGGATTTATGATTACATGATAAATTTTTCTTATTGTCTTTGTCTTTTCTTTTGAGGGATTTTGGGGGGGGGGGGGTAATGTTCAATGC
>AWOL01S0018318.1:55200-75347 GCA_000715115.1 Nicotiana otophora
GGGGGGGGGGGTGTAATGTTCAATGCCAATTAAATTTTTAAAGAAACTAGAATTTCTTTTTTCTAGCAAGAGTTTACTTTATCTAACAAGATTCTCAAGAAGAGGAAGATTAACATAACTTGTGTCAATAAAATCATATGGATGGGAACAAAGGTACGAGATGTAGATAAGTTTAAATTGTAGTATTCAGGAGACTCAAAAAGTAAGGATGGAGTAGGCAATTTAGTAGATAAAGAAATTTGGGAGCAAGTGATAAAGGTTAGGGTGAATGATAGGATTATGGTTATTAAGCTAGTTGTTGGAAGGCTCACTTTAAGCCTAATTAGTGCTTACGTACCACAAGCAGGCTTGGACGATGAGGTGTAAAAGAATTGGTGGATTTGGATAATGTAGTGCGAGGTATCACTCCTACTGAAAAGTTTTTCCTAGGAGAAGATTTTGATGTCCACATCGGGATAACTTCGAGGGGTTATAATTACGTGCATGGCAAGTTTGATTTTGGGGATAGAAACGAAGGAGGAGTTTCACTTTTATATTTTGCAAAGTATTTTGATTTGGTGTTAGATAACTCGAGTTCCTAGAAGAAAGAGGAGCACTTGGTCACCTTTCGTAATATGGTGACTAAGATTCAAATTGTTACCTATTCCTTAGGAAGAGTGATAGAGGTTTATGTAGGGACTATGAGGTTATTCCGAGTGAGAATCTTACAACCCAATATAACATCCTAGAAGCAGAGCTGTAGATTAAAAGAAAGAGGAAAAAGAGGACTCTATATAACCAACCAAGGATTAAGTGGGAAAGCTTGACTAATGATAACATTTAGGAGTTGGGGGAGAGGTTGATAGCTATGGGAGATTGGGAGATTAGTGGAGATTAGTGGAGATGTAGATAGTATGTGGGCTAGGATAACTAATTGTATTAAAGACGCCGTTAGAAAGGTGTTAGGGGTCTCGAAGGATACCTTTGGAGGCCATAGAGGGGACTGGTACTTGAATTAAGAGGTCCAAGGGAAACTTAAAGCCAATAAGGTTTCTTACATGAAGTTAACGGGGAGCAAAAACAAGGAGGAATAGAAGATAAATAAGGAGAGGTATAAGACTGCATATTCAACATGCGGGCCGCATGTCCAACCATATGTGAGGTCTTTAGAAAGTACTGAAAGTTGGAAATTTTAAGTCTCTGAATTTGACATGCGAACGCCACATACGGACCACATGTTGGATAGATGGGCCACATGTTATACCATCTATTGAAACCAAAAGTATTTGAAAACTCAAGTCTTTGATGTTTACATTCTGAGGCACATAACTCAAGTCTTTAAAGTTTACATTCGGAAGCACATACGAGCCGCATGTTTAACATACGGGCCGTATAATCAACATACATGTTGTATATGAATCGTATATCGACAATATATCAACCATATATCTACCATCATAAGCTTCACGAGATGACATATGACCAACATACCGTATGTCTTACATGCGGACATATGTGGTGACTGCATGTCAAAACTGACAGAAAGACTATAAATACGGGAATTTCTGGGATATTAAATCCTATTTTGTTTTGACCAATTTTTGAGGAGAAAAACACCCTAGGGATTCTCCAAATCATACAAGGTGAGTTCCTACTCGACTCCATTGACTATTACATCAAACTAACAAGGATTAACACCAAATAATCCTTTAAATCTCTAGATTCTTGAAAATTAAATAAAGAGCAATTGAAGTAGAAGTTTGGGGATTTCTTCGAAGGTAATAATTTTATCCATTCCTAGTGGTCCTAATTGACTTGGAAGGGAAATAGGTGATCAAAACCTTAAATTCCTTTGTATTGACTTAAACCACGAAGAACACTATTGTGGCCATAAACCCTAATTTTATGAGAAAGAGGTAGGGACCTAGAATTCAATGCAGTTTTAATCATTATCACTCCAATTGCATGTTGTGTTATTGTTCGAGCATTAGGGAATACACTTGAGCTAGTTTAACGGGATTCGAGTAATTTTTCTTTTGAAAATCTTATTTTAACAACAAAAGCGCTTGAATGAGATTCTATGTACATGCAGGACAAGTTCGCATTGAGTCTCTATAATATAATTGTTTACCCAGAAATTCGAGTAACAATTAAACTTATTTAGTGGTTTTAAGGATATTTAATTTAATCCAATATCTATTGATAAACAAGGAATTGAATAGACAATCTGAATAGTAAAATAAATCAAACCAGTGTTCTAGCAGTGCTTTTGACCTCGATTCGAGATGGTCACGAGGTTGGGTAACAAGAACAGTAAAGAATAGAAAATAAAAAATAATGAACAGTAATGGATAATAAGTGAAATAGAGAGCAGCATTTGTGTATATTCTTATCACTTAAAATCCTCCTTACAAATGAATGGGGTCCCTCTTTATATAGTAGATGAGTCCTAAATAAGGTACAATTCTAATAATGGAAACAAATCCCATGATTGGTATCAATAATCGCTTGATTCGATATGTTCCTGGATTTTCGCGGAGACCTTCGGTCGGTTGCTAATATCCTTCCATTCCGTTATTATGCTTGGTCTCGATCTTCAGCGAGCATTTCAATCTTCATGCTCCATACTCTGCCATTGAGCTCTAGTCTGGTCTATTACGAGCTTACTGTCGAGACAGCTCCTCGTACCTATCAAATCGGACATGCCCGATTTCGACCGTATACAATAATATCGAATGTGCTATATTTACGTATAATTTACTCCATGTGTGTGCTGTTGAACTGACTAAGAATGGTTTGGCTAAAACGTTATGACTTAGGGAATCGGTTAAACTAATAAACATTGAACTCGACTTGGGTCTGTATTTTCTTGATTCGAGTCTGTATTGGCATGAACTGGCATGTATTGTCCTGATATTGGCCTTGGCACGACTTGGCATGTATTGGCATGGTGGAACTTTCAGACATAATGAGTGCGAACTGCATAAATCTTTTACTCCTGATAGTTGCTAAGCACATGATTCATTCGCGTATTTGATTTGAATTGTTCCCTTGATATGGTTTCACTTTATGTATTATTATTCTTATTTTATTATATGATATCATGACTCAAGACACTCACTGAGTATCCATAACTTAGAAATATCATTGTTATTTTTGATGGTATGTTAGGTAAATGAGAAGGGCACGTAGAGGGGAATCATACGNATAGTAAAATAAATCAAACCAGTGTTCTAGCAGTGCTTTTGACCTCGATTCGAGATGGTCACGAGGTTGGGTAACAAGAACAGTAAAGAATAGAAAATAAAAAATAATGAACAGTAATGGATAATAAGTGAAATAGAGAGCAGCATTTGTGTATATTCTTATCACTTAAAATCCTCCTTACAAATGAATGGGGTCCCTCTTTATATAGTAGATGAGTCCTAAATAAGGTACAATTCTAATAATGGAAACAAATCCCATGATTGGTATCAATAATCGCTTGATTCGATATGTTCCTGGATTTTCGCGGAGACCTTCGGTCGGTTGCTAATATCCTTCCATTCCGTTATTATGCTTGGTCTCGATCTTCAGCGAGCATTTCAATCTTCATGCTCCATACTCTGCCATTGAGCTCTAGTCTGGTCTATTACGAGCTTACTGTCGAGACAGCTCCTCCGGCCCGATTTCGACCGTATACAAATAGTCCCCGCATTTCTTGGAATAAAATTATAAGAAATGCTTTGAGCCTCAATTTTCTGAAACTTCGATGATGACGTCAGCTTCATGATGTAAGCTACAGATGTAACCAAAACATCCCGTCGATTTAGTTCCCCAAATCATTAATGCCTGCTAGTTAGCGGCTAGCCACTAGCACCACTGAACCATCATCGTGAGCCTATAAATATCCGCTCCTTCATTCCATCAAACTTTACTTTTGCTCTAATCAAACCTCTAAGTCTTCTCACTCTTTTTGTCTCCTCCTTTTCGCCGTCTGTAGAGCCACCTTCGTTAGCACCGAAACCACCAGTTTTTCATCTTTCTTCACCCTTTTGTACTTATACCAATGGTAAAAACCTGAAACACCATGCCGCAGAAGGAGAAAGATTCTTTCTCCTCTTCCCGGCCGTCCGGCGACAAGGCACTGGTGGAGCTGCTTCCCTACGAGTACATTCGCGGCACGTGTACTCTAAAATCCGACTTCAAGGTCAAAAACCCTTCATCGATTCCAGGCCGATGCGAGCATGTGTCGATGTACATGTGCTCGATAATGAAGAGCCACCTCGAGGCCATGAAGAGGGACTGCAATTGGGGTCCTGAGTTCGTGGTGCATATTCCTGCTCCTGAAGAGAGCATCACCGCTTATGTGGAGGGGTTCCTAAGTTTTTACACTTACCCCTTCACATTAGGTTCCCTTGACCTAGTGATTATTGATCTCTATAAAAGATATCAGGTCACCCTCGGCCAAATCCACATTTCTCTATGGCGCATAGTAATCATGATGCGCTTCTTTTCTAGTAAGGCCGAGGGGATGGAGTTTACTTTAAATTACCTCATGTGGTTGTACCGGCCTCGAATCTATCAAGGACTAATCAGGCTCCAACACCGGGCAACGAAGTCCTTGTTCTCAAGCATCGACGATGATAAGGATCAGGGTTGGATGAGCCATTTTATATGGGTGAGGACCCGCCACATTATCCCGGAGGAGAAGATGTCATTCCCCGAGGAGTGGAACTTTGACCGTAAGTGATCTTTTAAACTATTTTCTTCGTACCTTCTTCGAATTCGCCTAATATCCCCTTTCAACATGCAGCTATTCCTTGGATGCCTCAAGTGGTGCCTGACCTCGAAGATTGGGTTCGGAAGTTAGCCTCAACTTCCACTTATTCCGAACGCGCATGGCGTGATTTGGCAAGGGGAAAATGGGGAGACCAAGAACCATGGTAAGGATCTCCTTTTTCATGTTCTGAAACACTTTTTGTACTTCATTCATCACTAAGTTTCTTTCAAGCAGGACTGATCAAGGATTCCATTTGGAGGCCCTCGAATGGTGAGGAAGAAACCAAGTCCTCGATTCCGAAGCCGGGGAAAGACAAGAAGTGGAAGAGTGCCTCGTAGTTCGAGGACTCCAAGCCCAAACCTCGAAGGGTGAGGAGGAAAGTAATCGCTCTCACGATGGACTCGGTCCAAACACTGAGAGACAAAGAAGAGGAAGAAGAGGAAAATGCCTCGGCACTGACAATCCGACCTAGGAAAGCCGTCGAGGTCACCAAACCTTGTGAATCGACGGCAGCTGTTAAAATCAAGCCTTGTGTCGAGGAGGCTTCCAAAAAGAAATCAGGTGAGGATCCCTAATCATCAGAGGTGGAGATCGTTTCTGGCCATCTGCAACTACACCGGGCGGGGCCGGTTTTGAAACCCCGAAGATCGATCAGAGCGTCCCGAGCGACTTGCTCGGGACCATGACAGCAGGTCACTTGCCTTCTCTTCCGACTTTTTCTGAGAAGGCACTAAGGGAGGCTCGAGAGTTGAAGACCCCTGATATAGGCGGAAGCTCTAGTATAGGGGATCACTTTCGGGATAGCTTTACTGGAGTCGATGATGCCTCTGATAGCAGTGACGCTTCTATTCTTATAGAAGAGGCCCAACGTCTCTTATCTCGTGTAAGAACCAATTACTGCACTTATTTTCTTTACTGTTTTTTCTCTAAATCTGACTTGTGTTTTCCTTTTTTTTTGTATAGGCCTTCGCCAAGTTTTGAGCTGACCTTAGCCAGTATGAAACCAAGCTCCAAAAGGTCTTAGAGGAGAGTAACGCTCTGAACCTTCTTTGTGGCCAAAATGACGAAACTATAAAGGACCTTCAAGCAGATTTGGCCAAGGCTCGTGAGGAAGAGGACGAGCTTTATAAGCAGGTAACCATCCTTTTGATAGAGTATGGACTCAACCCAACTGTGGAGGATAATACTTCACTATCTCAGCTGCAGCAAAAGGTCGAAAGGATCGAGATGCTTCGGGGAGAAGTCGATCAGGTCAAGGCCGATTGTGATCGGTGGAAGGAGAATATGGACCGCCTGGCTGTGGAAAAAGCAATTACCTTGGCCAAACTGTCATCGGCCGAGTTTCAGCTTCGGGGCATCAAAGAGAAAAGTTCAGCCCAAGCCAAGAGGATCGAGAAGCTTGAAATCGGGCTTGCTGAGGCCAAGGCGGAGATCAAGAAGACAAAGGTCATGGCGAACAAGTCCATTGCCATATACCGGGTCGATGCTGAGGCTGCTCAAATATAGCTAAGCGAGGCTTCTGATCGAGATCGATAGATTATTGACTCGGTAATGTGTTTATCCCGGAGGGCAACCCTCATGGAAATCCATGCTCGAGGTTTTGACCTCGCCGAGGAAATAGCCCGAGCCAAGGTGCTTGAAGCTGAAGCCAGGCAGCTTGCCTCCTTCGATGACGAAGGCGGTTATGAAGAAGGTAGTCGAGGCGGATCCAATGAGGGGCCTGAAGGAGAAGTTGCTCCCGGAGAAGAGGTCAAAACCGGCCATCGTTAGGACTTAGTTTATTGTTTTGTAAGACCTTGATCGGTCTCTTGTACATAACCTTTTTTATCAATATATAATAGAAAAACTTCTTTTGAATGTCTTCTCAGTTTTATGTTCAAACATGTTTTGTGCTTTTGCCTTGTGAAAATTTTGTTGTTGCAGCCTCTGTAATCGAGTGAACACTAGATCGAACTTAAAACAAACCCTTAGGTTTTTTAGACACGCAAGGGCGAGTCCCCGAGCTCAATAATATGTTCAAGATTTCGGATCGCCTGATCGATGCCATGACTGCACTATTTTTATAACTAAGTTCGAGTAAGATTCGAACTTAGAATAAAACAAACCCTTAGGTTTTTTATCAAAATAATGGGTAATTCTCGAACTTACAATAACATATCCCTTAAGATTTTATGGCAGATCTTTGAGCTAAATTCAAGTCAGCTTTATTTGAACTCGGAATAGTGGAACCCTTAGATCCGAGTTGAGTGAGAACAAAGTCTCGAACTCTAAATGTATTGGTCCTTAGGCCCTTTTAGGTTGGGACCATATGGCCTCTAAAAATGGCTATTATTTCCCCCTTTCGGGTTAAAAGACTTAGTAAAAATTTCTTTATACTTTAGCATGTATTTTTTACCCATTGGGTTTTTTGAGGGTCCGATGTCGGTTGAAACCCTTTTGCTTTTTGTGCCTTAACATGTATGTGTTAAGATAATTTGATACCTCTTAAGGTTTTTTGAGGGCTGTTTTTTTCGAAGCCCTTTTGATTATTTGCCGAGGGTAGCCTTTTTTAACCGGTTTTTCAAAGAATTTGAAGGCCTATCGTTATTGCGGAATTCGGATGTCTCCGAGCCGCGTTATTTCGGCCATAGCCTTTAGTTTTCCCGTAGCCTTCGGGTATGCCTCTTGGGCTTATTTCCCAATAACATTTCGAATTTGTTTGAAATTTCAGTCCCCAGGAACGGTGGCCTTGGCCTATAAATCGAGGGGTGCCTATTAGAGGTCTTATGAATTTGAGTTTAGATAACTCGAATATGCCTATCATCGATGGCAGTCCCCGAGTGTATATTTGCGCTTCGGCTCTTGAGTCGTTTCTCACAATATCATAAGTATGAGGTTTGTATAGTAGAGAATTTTCTTCGAGACACAAAATGTTTAATGAAGAGATAATGCTTCTTTGAATAATTTGTACATGCGCACATGTTTTGCTATCGAGGCTCGACTAATCTATATGGTCACGGTTTACTTGACCGTTTGGCCCATTACAAAGCTTCCCTATCGAGGCCCTTTGATATGAAATACTATTCTCGACAATACAACATCCGAAGGTGATGCCCTCCAGTATTCGAAGTAGATTGCAAAGAAGACTTGGATACTATTGGATTGTCCTCAGGTAGCACATAATTGTTGCCTCGTTAAAAACCTTGCCGTAAAAACCCTGTTGGGATAAAAACCGATCTAAGGGAAAAAAAGTACAACGCGTACTTTAAAACCTGAGGTCTTGATGTCTTTGGTCGAACTCTTGCAATGATTTAGCGTCGAATATATATAAACGAAAGAAGGGAGAAAGTCATACCTTAACAATAATATCGTTTGAGAAGTGATATGTTCTAGTTGTTTGGCAGTGGTTTGCCGTCCATCGTTTCAAGTATATAAGATCCTTTTCCAACTATATCGAGGATTTGATAGGGTTCTTCCTTAGGACTAAGTCCCCGACCCTGAAGTGGTGAAGGTTGGTTCTTCTATTATAGTACCTTTCGATTCGTTGCTTTTGTCCAGCCATTCCAATGAGTGTCGCTTCTCATTTTGCGTCTAATAATTCGAGGCTAGTATTCATAGCCTCGTGCTTCGATTCCTTTGATGCATGTCGAAACCTTGCACTGGGTTCTTCGATTTTGACTGGAATTAAGGCTTCGGAGTCAGACACTAAGGAAAACGGATTTTCCCCTGTATTGGACTTCGATGTTGTTCGATATGCCTAAAGTACTTCGTGCAGAATCTCTCTCCATTTCCCTTTAGCTTAGTTCAACCTTTTCTTCAGGTTTTGGATGATAGTCTTGTTCGTCGATTCGGCCTGTCCGTTCCCACTAGGGTGATACGATGTTGACAATATCCTTTTTATTTTATGGTCTTTGAGAAATTTCATCACTTTACTGCCGATAAATTATTTACCATTGTCCCATACTATTTCTGTGGGTATCCCAAATCGACACATGATGTGATCCCAGATGAAGTCTATAACCTCTTTTTCTCTCACTTTCTTGAACGCCTATGCTTCAACCCATTTAGAGAAATAGTGAGTCATAAATAAAATGAACTTAGCTTTACCTGAGGCCGATAGAAGAGGGTCGATGATATCTATCCCCCATTTCATGAATGGCCACGAGGATAGGACTGAATGAAGTTGTTCTCCGGGCTGATGGATCATCGGTGCAAACCTTTGACATTTATCACATTTTCGAACAAACTCCTTAGTATGTTTTTCCATGCTATCCCAGTAGTATCCTGCTCTAATGATTTTGTGATTTAGTGATTCGATGCCAGAGTGGTTCCCACAACTGCCTTCATGGACCTCTCGTAAAACATAATCGGTGCCTCCTGATCCTAAGCACACTGCCAATGGTCCATCAAATATTCTTCTATATAATGTTCCATCTTCAGCCAATGTGAATCGAGCAGCTTTGGTTTGTAGGGTCCTTGACTCTTTAGGGTCTGATGGGAGCTTTCCATTCTTTAAGTATTCAATATATTTATTCCTCTAATCCTAGGTTAAACTTGTAGAGTTTATCTCATCATGACCTTCCTCGATCACAGATCTCTAGAGTTGAACAACAGTCCCCGAGCTGATCTCATCTTCCTCGACCGATGACCCCAAGTTTGCAAGTGCATCGGCCTCACTGTTTTGTTCTCGAGGTACATGCTTTAAAGTCCATTCCTTGAAACGGTGCAAAGTTAACCGCAGCTTGTCCAAATACCTTTGCATTTTATCCTCTCGAACTTTGAAGGTTTTATTTACTTGGTTCACTACAAGTAAAGAGTCATACTTGGCTTCAATGACTTCTGCCCCCAAGCTTTTAGCTAGCTCGAGACCTACAATCATGGCCTCGTACAAGGCCTCATTGTTAGTCAACCTAGAAGTTTTGATAGATTGCCTTATAGTGCTACCCGTGGGTGGCTTCAAAATGATGCCTAGCCTAGACCCCTTCACATTTGAAGCACCATCTGTGAAAAGGGTCCATACCCCCGATGACGTACTCGATTTTAACAAGAGTTCCTTTTCAACTTCGGGTACGAGGGTTGGCATGAAATCGGCCACGAAGTCCGCTAAAATTTGAGACTTGATGGCGGTCCAAAGTTTTGATATTCGATGTCGTACCCACTGAGTTCGACTGCCCATTTGCCCAATCGGCCCGATAGTTCGGGCTTGTGCAAAATATTACGAAGTGGGTAAGTGGTTAATATGCATACGGGGTGACATTGAAAGTATGGTATTAACTTTCTAGAGGCGCTTATCAGTGCAAGTGCCAATTTCTTTAAGTGTGGATATCTAATTTCTACTTCTCCTAAGGTTCGACTTACGTAATAAACGGGAAATTTTGTACCTTGCTCTTCTCGAACTAGGACACCACTTACCGCGATTCCTGATACTGCCAAGTATAAGTAAAGTTTCTCATCTGCCTTTGGAGTGTGAAGCAGTGGTGGCTCGATAGGTATCGCTTCAACTCTTTCAATGCCTGTTGGCATTCCGGGGTCCAGGTAAAATCGTTCTTCTTTTTGAGTAAAGAGAAAAATATGTGGCTTCGATCTGATGACCTCGAAATAAATCAGCCTAAGGCAGCTATCCGTCCAGTTAGCCTCTGTACGACTTTTACACTATCTACGACCGCGATGTCTTCGATGGCCTTGATTTTATCTGGGTTGATCTCGATCCCCCGATTCGATACCATGAAGCCAATGAACTTTCCCGAACCAACCCCGAAAGCACATTTCTTGGGGTTGAGTTTCATATTGTGTTTCCTTAAAATCTTGAACGTTTCCTAAAAATGAGCTAAATGGTCCTCTGAGCGCAGGGACTTAACTAGCATGTCATCAATATAAACCTCCATTGATTTACCTATTTGTTGTTCGAACATTTTATTCACTAGGCGTTGGTAAGTAGCTCCTGCATTTTTTACCCAGAAGGGCATTACATTATAACAGTATGTTCCATACTTGGTGATAAATGAAGTCTTTTCTTGGTCTTCCGGGTTCATTTGGATTTGATTATACCCGCAATAGGCATCGAGAAAAGTAAGGATCTCGTGGCCGGCCGTGGTATCGATCATGTGATCGTTGTTAGGCAGTAGTGGAAAAGAATCTTTGGGGAATGCCTTGTTTAAATCCTTATAATCTACACACATTCTAAGTTTACCCCCTTTTTTAGGGACTACAAATACATTGGCTAACCATTCGGGATATTTCACCTCCCGAATGGATCTTATTTTGAGAGGTTTAGTTACCTCGTCTTTTATGAATGCGTGCTTTACTTTGGACTGAGGTCTTCTCTTTTGCTTCACCGGTTTGAATCTAGGGTCCAAGCTTAGCCGATGTGTCGTTACCTCCGGTGGAATCCCTGTCATGTCTAAATGGACCAAGCAAAACAATCTATGTTATCAACAAGAAATTGAATAAGTTTCTTCCTAAGTTCGGGGGTTAATCTCGTTCCCAGGTATACCTTTCGCTCAAGCAGGTACTCGATCAATATAACTTGTTCTAGCTATTCGACCGTTGATTTGGTGGCGTCCGTATATTCGGGAACAACAAAATTTCGAGGGGTTAGAAAATCCTCCTCTCCTTCTTCTATCTCCTGCTTCCTAAATTCGGTCGAGGCTAGTGGTTGTGATTGCTATTTGACTTCCTATTTGTCTTCGATGCTCGACCTTTCCGAGGTTGATAGTGTCGATATCGGTGTTACCTTATCGACCGAAAACATTTCCTTTGCAGCATGTTGCTCCCCATATATTGTTTTTACACCGTTCGACGTTGGGAATTTCATCATTTGGTGGAGAGTCGAAGGGACTGCCTTCATATTGTGGATCCAAGTCCTTTCGAGTAGGGCATTGTACCTCATGTTGCCCTCAATTACGTGGAACTTGGTATCTTGAATGGCTCCAAACACGTTCACTGGTAGAATAATCTCACCTTTAGTTGTTTCACTGGCCATATTGAAGCCGTTTAAGTCTCGAGCTGCGGGTACGATTTGATTTTGTAGGCCGAGCTGCTCCACGACCCTCGATCGGGTGATATTTGCCGAGCTACCTGGATCCACGAAAACATACTTAACTTGAACTTTATTTAATAAGATAGAAATTACCAGAGCGTCGTTGTGGGGCTGAGAAATGCCTTCTGCTTCTTCGTTGTTGAATGATATAGTGCCTTCGGGCACATAATCTCGTGTTCGTTTTTCCCTAGTGATTGATACCTTAGTGCGTTTGAATATGGGTCCCTGTGGAATGTCGACCCCACCGACGATCATATGAATGACATGTTGGGGTTCCTCTTGTTCATTTTTCCTGTTAGCATCCCTTTCTCTAAAATGATTCTTGGCTCGATCGCTGAGGAACTCTCGAAGGTGGCCCTCATTGAATAGACGGGCTACCTCCTCCCTTAATGGCCTGCAATCCTCGGTCTTGTGACTATGCATGCCATGATACTTGCACATCAAATTTGGGTTTCTTTGGGAAGGATCGGTTTGTATGGGTTTGGGCCACCTAATATCTCTGATCCTTCCGATTGCCGATACAATGCCTGATGCATCGATGCTAAAGTTATATTCCGATAACCGAGGTGCCTCTGTGGCATCGACACACTTGTCAAAACCACTTTTGCTCATAAGTCCCCGAGAAGTCTGTCCTCGATCACTTCTTAGATTGTTACGGGCGAAATTGCGTCCTGAACCATTGTTCCTTCGATCTGCGGTATATGGTTGATATCGGTCCCTGTTCGAGCTTGGCTACCTGTCGATGTCCCTCTGGTTTTAATTGTTGACCAGTTTGGATACACTAAACCGGAAGGGGCTCCTAATTGGTCGTCCTCCACCATGGTCTTCTACTGATATCGATTGTGCACATCTGCCCAAGTTATAGCTGGATACACGATCAAATTTTGTTTCAACTGCCGTGATGCTATCGAACTATGTTCGTTCAACCCTTAGGTAAAAGCTTGAACGGCCCAATCATCTCTGACCGGTGGCAATTCCATGCGTTCCATTTGGAATCGGGACACGAACTCCCTCAACATTTTATTATCCCTTTGTCTTACCTTGAAAAGGTCCGATTTCCTCGTTGCAACCTTTATGGCCCCGATGTTTGCCTTTACAAAAGAATCTTCTAACATGGCAAATGAATCGATGGAATTTGGTGGAATGTTATGATACCAAATCATTGCTCCCTTCGAAATGGTCTCTCCAAATTTTTTCAACAGAACGGATTCGATTTCATTATCCTCTAAATCGTTACCCTTGATAGCGCATGTATATGAAGTAACATGCTTGTTAGGATCGGTAGTCCTATTGTATTTGGGTATGTCTGGCATACGAAACTTCTTTGAATAGGCTTCGGAGCCACACTTGGAGGAAATGGCTTCTGTACAAACTTCTTCAAATTCAACCCTCTCAAGATTCGTCGTGCCCCGGGTATCTGATCAACTCGAGAGTTGTTTGTATCCACTTTTTTATCGTTGGCTTCGATTCTCTTTTCCCTGATTCAATTCTTTTGGTGAGCTCCTCAAGCATTTTCATTACAGCAGGATTAGTCCTCGATCCATTACTATTTGACATTTCCGATACTGGCTCGGTACGACGATTAATTTCCGGCTCGATCCTATTTGGAGCTCTATGTTGATTTTGTAACTGAGCAATAGCGACTTGCTGAGCCTGAAGCATCTCGAATATCACTTGGAGACTAACTCCTTCGTCTCCTCTGTCCTGTGTTCCTTGGCACTAGATCGACCTTCTCTGCATACTCTCCCATCGAGATATGCGCCTAGGTCCGCGTTTAGAGCAACGTGCGAATTGACATCGACTGGGTTGGCAATCGGTGCTGCCCCGAGATTAGCCTGTGGCATCTCGACTCCTGGCGCGATCACATTTTCATTTTCATCATGGAATCTGAGGCCATTGCCACTGTGTGTGGATGTAGTTTGTGAGTTTGACATGTTTTAAGGATTAACAATTAAATTTATTTAGTGGTTTTAAGGAAACGTGATTTAATTTAATACCAATTGATAAACAAAGAATTGAATAGATAATCTGAATAGTAAAATCTTGGTGGTTCTAGCAGTGCTTTCGACCTCGATTCGAGATGGTCTCGAGGTTGGGTAACAAGAACAGTGAAGAACAAAAAATAAATAATGATGAACAGTAATGGATAATAAGTGAAATAGAAAGCAGCATTTGTGTATATTCTTATCACTTAAAATCCTCCTTACAAATGAATGGGGTCCCTCTTTATATAGTAGATGAGTCCTAAATAAGGTACAATTCTAATAATGGAAACAAATCCCATGATTGGTATCAATAACCGCTTGATTCGATATGTTCCTGGATTTTCGCGGAGACCTTCGGTCGGTTGCTAATATCCTTCCATTCCGTTATTATGCTTGGTCTCGATCTTCAGCGAGCATTTCAATCTTCATGCTCCATACTCTGCCATTGAGCTCTAGTCTGGTCTATTACGAGCTTACTGTCGAGACAGCTCCTCGTACCTATCAAATCGGACATGCCCGATTTCGACCGTATACAATAATATCGAATGTGCTATATTTACGTATAATTTACTCCATGTGTGTGCTGTTGAACTGACTAAGAATGGTTTGGCTAAAACGTTATGACTTAGGGAATCGGTTAAACTAATAAACATTGAACTCGACTTGGGTCTGTATTTTCTTGATTCGAGTCTGTATTGGCATGAACTGGCATGTATTGTCCTGATATTGGCCTTGGCACGACTTGGCATGTATTGGCATGGTGGAACTTTCAGACATAATGAGTGCGAACTGCATAAATCTTTTACTCCTGATAGTTGCTAAGCACATGATTCATTCGCGTATTTGATTTGAATTGTTCCCTTGATATGGTTTCACTTTATGTATTATTATTCTTATTTTATTATATGATATCATGACTCAAGACACTCACTGAGTATCCATAACTTAGAAATATCATTGTTATTTTTGATGGTATGTTAGGTAAATGAGAAGGGCACGTAGAGGGGAATCATACGGACTAGGAGTAGTTGTTGCTTTTGGATATTTAGTGAGTCCACATGCTTATTCGTGGGAATCCAATTATTTATTCTTTTATTTATAGTAGTCTGGATGTGTCCTAGGATTATTTTATTACTTAATTCTTCGTAGAAGCTCTATAGACTGATGTTAGTATTGTAAGTATTATTTTGTTAGAGTAAGTGGTAGAATTGTCGGGCTACTGAGACACATATTATTTGTTTAGGTATTGAATATTGACTCACTAGAATTAATTTTTAATTTAAGTTAGAATGTTATTTAAGTTGTGTATTGACTTTAATAAGGCTTAATGATTTATTGAATGTACTTGGGCATTTATTGTGATAAATACCTTATAAGGTGCTTCCGGTGTGTTTCCTTAGCATCGGATGCCTGTCGTGCCAGGGACAGTTTTGGGGCATGACAAGCTTAAAGCTCTACATTTAGAAGTATCCTGATATATGTCTATGCCTGTGGAGCTTTATCTAGTGGGGTCTTCTTTATAGAGCTTGATCACTTGTATGACGAGTCACCACCTAGACATTATAGGTATTTATTTCCTATTTTAATTCTAGATTGTATTGTAGAGCTTGAAATCTTCTTTAGGTCCACTTATCATCACGTGATAATAAAAGAGCTAGACAAACCGAACCGAAGACATCTTTTCGTACCTGTTATGGCCATTTTGAATTTTTGGTGATATATTTTGGTATGACTGACGCACTAATTGCATTTATGGACTTGATGAATCATGTTTTCAAGCATTTCCTCAATAATTTTATTATCGTCTTTAGTGATGATATTTTAGTATACCCGAAGAGTCAAGAAGATCACGCAAATAACTTGAGAATAACTTTACATACACTGAGGGAGAATAAGCTTTGTGAGAAATTCTCCAAGTGTGAGTTCTGACTTAACTCTGTGATATTCTTGGGTCACATGGTATCTAGTAATAATATCAAGGTCGATCCTCAAAAGAGTGAAGCAGTTAAGGGTTCTCCAAGGCCCACAAGTGCGATGGAGATATGCAGCTTCTTAGGATTGACAGGTTATTATCAGAAATTTGTGGGAGGGTTCTCCACTATAGCAGGACAACTCACAATATTGACTAAAAAAATTATTGAATTTTGAAGGTCTGAGACGTATGAAAAGAGCTTTCAAGAGCTAAAGGCAAGGTTGACTTCCACTCCTATTTTGACTCTGCCTTCAAGGGTTGGTGGATACGTGATTTATTTTGTTGCTTATAGAGTGGGACTAGGATGTGTGCTAATGTAGAATGGTAAAGTTAATCCTTATGCTTCCCTTCAATAGAAGAATTATCCAACTCACAAATGGAAATTAGCTGCCATTATCTTCGTCTTTGAAGATATGGCACCACTATATGTATGGTGATCACTGTGATATGCACTGATTACAAGAGTTTGCAATATATTTCAAGTAGCGGGAGTTGAATCTCAGAAGGAGAAGATTGTCTGGAACTATTACAAGATTACAATTTGAATATTCTATATTATCCTAGCAAGGCGAATGTTATTGCTGATGCTCTCAGTCATATGTCTTTGGGTACTTTGGCATAACTTAGGCCGCATGAAATGCAAATAGGCAAGGAAATTCGATGACTTTCTAGTCTTAGAGTTTAGTTAGATGAAGTAGCAAATGGAAAATTAACTAGAATTATCCAAGCACGTTCTGATGTCGTGGAGAGAATTAAATCCAGACAATATGAAGATGAACTTCTAGAGAAGCCAAGGGACGAAGTGCAAAATGGGAATACGGTTCATTCACGGCTGATCAAAGCGATAACATCTTGAGGATGCAAGGAAGATTATGTGTTCCTGATGTAGATGGTCTTCAATAAGAGTTAATGGTGGAGCCTCATATTTCTAAATATTCTATGCATCCAGGATCCACCAAGATGTTTAGGCATTTGAAACAACATTTTTGCTAGAGGAGTGTGAAGATAGATATATCTAGCTTTGTGGCTAAGTGCTAAAACTGCCAGTAAGTGTAAGCCGAACACCAATTGCCTAGTGGACTAGCTCAAAATATTTGAAATTACCCAATGAAAGTGGGAGATGATTAATATATAATTCGTTGTGGGTTTACCTTGCACGAAGGCCAAATATGAATCCTTTTGGGTGATTGTGAATAGACTCACAAAATATGCACACTTCCTTTATGTGAAGACGACGGATGTTGCAGATCACTATGCTAGATTTTATCTAAGGATATAGTCATGTTACATGGGATTATAACATCCATCATATCTAACCGGGGTACGCAATTTATAGCTGATATTTTGAAAATCTTTCCAAGAAGGTCTGGGAACTCATGTCAACTTAAGCATTGCCTTCCATCCTCAAATAGATGGACATGCAAAAAGAACTATTTATACTCTTGAAGATATGCTACGAGCATGTATGCTCGATTTTGGAGGAAATTGGGATGAGCATCTGGCTCTTGTCAAGTGTGCTTACAACAACAATTACCAGGTTAGTATTCTGATGGCTCTGTACGAAGAGTTATATAGGCGCATTGCAAATCTCTAATTGGTTGGTTCGAACCAACGAAAGTAAACTTATTGTGAA
The DNA here is from genome assembly GCA_000715115.1 of Nicotiana otophora. Lineage (NCBI taxonomy): Eukaryota > Viridiplantae > Streptophyta > Magnoliopsida > Solanales > Solanaceae > Nicotiana > Nicotiana otophora. Next base: position 72,550 of record AWOL01S0018318.1, read on the forward strand.
CTGACTCAGTTCATGAAGTTATTGAAAAAGTAAATCTAATCATGAAATGACTCAAAACAGATCAAATCCGAGAAAAGACCTATACGGACATGAGGCGTCACAAGTTGGAATTTATGGTGGGTGAAAAAGTATTCTTGAAAGTGTTGCCAATGAAGGCGTAATGCGTTTTGGCAGAAAGGATAAGTGTAGTCCTCTTTACATTGGTCCTTATGAAATTGTTGAGAAGATTGAGAAGGTAGCTTATGAACTAGAATTTCCACCCGAGACGTCCATGGTGCATCAGTCTTTCATGTGTTAGAGGTTGTATAGACCTCATCCTTACCATATCATATCTCATAAAGAAGTAAAAATCAGGGATGGTTGTCTTATGAAGAAGAACCTGTGCAAATCTTAGATTGCCAAATACCGAGGATGCGCCTTGGGAGGCAGAAGAGGACATAAAGAAGATATGCCCTCATTTGTATTCTATTTTATGTATGTTTTGACCTTTCGATTATTGAAATTCTACAAATATTGGCTGATGGTATGAAGCCCATAGTATGTATTGAAAGATATTTATTTTGGTTGTGAAAGTCCCTGTGAGGACTATGCTATTGAGTGTTTGGTTGTTCGCTATGTTTATATTTTTAAGATGGCTTCAGTTACAAAGGAAACTCCGATAAAAAAATTTAAATTCATGGGAGGTAGCCAAATTTTAGGCAATGATCCACATTCAAGAACGAATGTTCTAAAGGGAAAGATAATGCAATACTTCATAGATTCAGGTTAGATTTGGACTCATGCTTTTTGTTAGACCAGAACCTTAGAAAGTTAAGGAGTATACACATAGAAACACTGATATCTAAGAATGTGCCGAGTGTACAAAAAGGTTGGAGTTGAAAAGAATCGAAAAAAAGAAAGTCGAAAATCTGGGTCACGATGCGGCCAGGATACAGACCGCATGTTCAACATACGTGTCACAACCCAAAATCCACCTAGTCGTAATGGCACCTAACCCAACCCGCTAGGTAAGCCAAGAAATATCTAACCTAACTCAATACAAATAGTAAGAAATCAGTAAGTGAAATAACTAAATTTCTATACAATAACATAAGGATTGGTAGTACAAGTGATGAGCCACTAAGACTTAGATTTATAAAGCTGGTACGATAATAAATATAACATCTATTTGAAATATACATAAATAGAATTGTAACAACCAAACCGGTCATTTTGTGTATTTGAGTCTCGTTTTTCCTTTTGAAGCTTTCCGTATGTGCATTTGTAATTTTATGACTTAGGGAATGGTTGGTTTCATTTTTGGGGAGGTTTTGGATTGATTTAGAATAATTGGTTCTTAGTTTGTAAGCTCAAGTTGGAAATATTGACTGAGGTTTGACTTTTGTGAAAACGACCCCAGAATAATATTTTGATAGTTCCAATAGGTTCATATAGTGATTTTTAACTTAGGCGTATGCTCGAAATTTGATTCGAATGTTCCTAGATGAATTGGATCGTTTTGTCGAAAGTTGGCAATTCGAAGATTTAAATATTTCCTAAGTTTGACCATGGTTTCACTTTATGGCTGTTATGTTCAGATTTTGATTTCGAGGCTTGGAATAGGTCCGTAATTTCAGTTGGAACTAGTGTGCAAAGCTTGGCGTCATTTCGAGTTGTTTGGGTAGGACTCGAATGCTTGGTCATGAATTTAGTGATTCTTGAGTTTCATTATAATTTTCATGCATTTTGGTGTTCCATTCATGATTCTGGATGTTATTTTGAATTCATAAGTGGGTTCGTATGATAGTTTTTGACTTTTCTGGATGTTCGGTGTGGATCCCTGAAGGGTCTAGTGAGTTTCGGACACGTTTAGTTATTTGAGTTAGCTTCAGGTTTGCTAGTTTTTATGTTGGTGATGCAGCTATCACAAATGCGAGCACCAGCTCGCATTTGCCAATATCGCATTTACGAATTGACTACAACATTTGCGATGGGGCCGGGAAAGACAGGCTTGGCATATGCAAATCCAACATCGCAAATGCGAAAAGGGGTCTAAGGCTGGGAAGGTCGCATTTGCGAACTTCTGGTCGCTTTTGCAGAGTGGGGCTGGCAGTTGAGACTTTGCTTTTGCAAGGTCGGAGTTGCTTTTGCGACATTTTCTGGGTGTAACAGGGATCACATTTGTGATCTATTTTCCGCATTTGCGAGGGTTTAAATTTGTGAGGGTTTATATTTCCGAACCCTTGGTCGCATTTGCAACATCCGCAGCTGAACAAAAGGTTGAAATTTCGGGACTTAGTCTCATTTTATCATAGCTTGGAGCCCAAGGCTGGGTTGGACGCGATTTAGGAAGAGATTTTCACACAAAGCTATTAGGTAAGTGATTTTGACTCAATTTTGATTATATAACATGAATGTTTATGTATTTTAACATCAAAATCATGAGAATTGAAGAGAAATTTTGGGGAATTTTGATTATGTTTGAAAAATACAAATTTGAGATTTGAGAGTCGAACTGGACTCAAATTTGAAAATCAAACACATATATGGACTCGTGGGGTTATGGGTAGTTGAGATCTACCGTTTGACTAGGGTTTTAACCGGGCGAGCTCGGGGTTGACTTTTATTCACTTTTGGGGAATTGTATAAAGATATTAACTTTATTAATCGGAATTGGTTTTTCTTGCATTGATTGATATTTTTAAGTTATTTTGGTTAGATTTGAGCCGAGCGAAGGTGAATTTTTAAGGAAAAGAATTTTTAGAGTATTGAATTGGCCTATTTGAGGTAAGTATATTGCCTAACTTTGTGGGGGGGAA